>JAJPUD010013939.1:0-18590 GCA_023553655.1 Myrmecobius fasciatus | reverse complement strand
TTGCTAAAATCTTATTTAAAATTTTTGCATCAATATTCATTAGGGAAAGGAGTCTATAGTTTTCTTTCTCAGTTTTCTCCCTACCTGGTTTAGCTATCAGCACCATATCTATGTCACAGAAGGAATTTGGTAGTACACCTTCTTTCCCTATTTTTTTCAAATAGTTTATATAGTATTGGGATTAAGTGTTCTTTGAATGTTTGGTAAAATTCACATGTAACTCCATCTGGCCCTGGAGATTTTTTCTTAGGAAGTTGGTTAATAGCTTGTTTTATTTCTTTTTCTAATATGGGGCTATTTAAATAATTTATTTCCTCTTCTGTTAACCTAGGCAATCTATATTTCTGTAGATATTCCTCCATTTCATTTAGATTATCAAATTTATTGGCATAAAGTTGGGCAAAAAAACTCCTAATTATTACTCTAATTTCCTCTTCATTGGAGGAAAGTTCTCCCTTATCATTTTTGAGACTAACAATTTGATTTTCCTCTTTCCCTTTTCTAATCAAATTAACTAAAGGCTTATCTATTTTGTTGGTTTTTTCATAAAACCAACTCTTGGTTTTATTTATTAATTCGATAGTTTTCTTATTTTCAATTTTATTGATCTCTCCTTTAATTTTCAGAATTTCCAATTTGGTATTTAATTGAAGGTTTTTAATTTCATCTTTTTCTAGCTTTTTTAATTATAAGCCCAATTCATTGATTTTCACTTTCTTTGTTTTATGCAAGTAAGCATCTAGAGATATAAAATTACCCCTTATAATCCCTTTAGCCATGTCCCACAAATTTTGGTATGTTGTCTCATTATTGTCATTCTCCTTGATGAAATTTTTGATTGTGTCTATAATTTGATCTTTCACTCATTTATTCTTCAGGATTAGATTATTTAATTTCCAATTAACTTTTGGTCTATTTTCTCCTGGCCTTATATTATCTGTGAATTTTATTGCATCATGATCTGAGAAGGATGCATTTATTATTTCTGCTTTTCTTCATTTGATGTTGAGGTTTTTATTTCCTAACACATGATCAATTTTCATATAAGTTCCATGAACCCCTGAGAAAAAAGCAAATTCCCTTCTATCACCATTCAATTTCCTCCAGAGATCTATCATTCCTAACTTTTCTAGCCTTTTGTTTACCTCCCTAACTTTTTTCTTATTTATTTTGTGATTTGATTTGTCTAATTTTGAGAGAGCAAGGTTGACATCCCCCACTAGTGTAGTATTACCATCTATTTCTCCTTGCATCTCTGTTAGTTTCTCCTCTAGGAATTTGGATGCTATACAACTTGGTGCATATATGTTTAGTATTGATACTGCTTCATTGTCTATGGTACCCTTTAGTAAAATATAGTTTCCTTCCTTATCTCTTTTAATTAAATCTATTTTTGTTTTTACTTGACCTGAGATAAGGATTGCTACCCCTGCCTTTCTTTGTTCACCTGAAGCATAGAAGATTCTGCTCCAGCCCTTTACCTTCACTCTGTATGTATCTCTATGTTTTAGATGTGTATCTTGTAAACAGCATATTGTAGGATTCTGGCTTTTAATCCAGTCTGCTACCCGCTTTTGTTTTATGGGAAAGTTCATCCCATTCACATTCACGGTTAAAATAACTATATCTGTATTCCCTGCCATCTTATTTACCCAGAGTTATGATTTTCTCTTCCCTTTCCCCTCTCTCCCTTCCCCTCTCCCCAGTACTTTATTTTTGATGACCCCCTCCCACCAATAGTCCTCCCCCCTTTAGATTCCCTCCCTTCCCTTTATACCTTTCCCCTAATCCTTCTATTAGTTTACCCATTTCCTTTCCTCCTTTCCCTCCCACCTTCCCTTAGGAGGGTCAGGCCTTTCTTTGAAGCCATATGTGTCTGATATACTCTCTTAGAGTTCAATCTAATGAGAGTAAAGTTTACACAATACTCATTGCCCTCCCTTCTTTCCCTCCATTATATTAGATCTTCTATGTCTCTTTATGACTTTTTGTCTTATTTTACCTCCTTTATTTTTACTTTATTTTGCCTCCTTCCCCTCCCCCTTTTCAGTATGGTATCCCTTCCACCTCTAATTTCCTTTCCATTATTATCAAAGAAAAATTGAATTATGCCCCCTTTGTTTAAGGATACCTATAGTAGAAATATAGTTCTCAAGAGTTCTTTCCCTTTTACCTTTTTATGCTTCTGTTGAGTTCTCTATTTGCAGGTCAAATTTTTTCTTCAGATCTGGTCTTTTCATTGGAAATAGGTGAAATTCTCCTATATCATTGAATGAACATCTTCTTCCCTGGAAGATGATGGTCATACTAGCTGGATAACTTATTCTTGGTTGTAATTCAAGTTCTTTCACCTTTCGGAATATATGATTCCAGGCCCTTCGATCTTTTAATGTGGAAGCTGACAGATCTTGTGTAATTCTAATTACATTTCCTTGGTATTTGAACTGTTTCTTTCTAGCTGCTTGCAATATCCTTTCCTTGGTGCAATAGGCCTGAAATTTGGCCACGATATTCCTTAGGGTTTTAATTTTGGGGTCTCTTTCTGGAGGTGATTGGTGAATTCTTTCAATGCCAATTTTGCCTTCTGATTCTAAAACATCAAGGCAATTCTCTTTCATGATTTCCTGAGAGATAGCCTCAAGGTTCTTTTTTTCATCATGGCTTTCAGGGAGTCTGATAATCCTTAGATTGTCTCTCCTGGATCTGATTTCCAAATCAGTTGTTTTTCCTAGAAGGTATTTCATATTTTCTTCAACTTTTTCATGTTTTTGTTTTTGTTTGACTGATTCTTGAAGTCTTATTGAGTCATTTACTTCTATTTGTTCACTTTTAAGTTTTAGAGTATTATTTCCTTTAGTTATTTTTTTTAGCTCCTTGTGTAGCTGGCCAATTGAATTTCTTGATTCAATGCATTCTTTTCCCATTTTGCCAATTTTATTTTTCAATGAATTGTTGTCTTTTTCCAAGTCACCAATTTTCTTTTTCAGTGAATTGTTGTCTTTTTCCAATTTGCCATTTTTATTTTCCAGTGAATTGCTGAGTTTTTCCAATTCACCATTTTTATTTTCCAGTGAATTGGTGATTTTTTTTCCAATTCAGCAATTTTGTTTTTCAGTGAATTATTTTCTTTTTCCAGTTCACCAGTCCTGTTTTCGAGTTTTTGATATCTCTGTTGCCCTGATCTCAATTTATTTCCCCAATCTTCTTCTAGGTCTCTTTTGAGATTCTTTATGCAATCTTCCAGGTAAGCCTTCTGAAAGGGAGACCAGCTTAAGTCTGCCTTTGTGGCTTCATCTTGGATTGTTTTCAGAATCTCAGGATCTGGAGACTGCTCTATTTTTTTCTCCATAAAAGCTGTCTATGGTGAAAGCTCTCTTCTGCTTCTTACTCATGCTTTTGAGTTGAGGTATCAGTCACCAGAAGGGAATACTGCAACAGTTTGCATTTGCCCTGGGGCAGTTTGCCGAGTTGACTTGCGGTCTGAGGCTGGTTGGGCTAGATCTGTGCTAGGACCATGTTTTCAGCTGCTCTCAGTCCACCCTTTACCAAAGGCAGATCTGCCAAAACACCTGCTCGCAAGCAGAGCAAAGTGGCCCAGGCATCTTCCAGGGGCTTCCTGGGTGCCTAAAATCCGCCTCTGTCGCAGCCGAACTTCCGCCACAGTACGCTGGCATCTGATTGTGGACAGATGCTGATTTCCCTGAGGCTAACCTTCTCCAGAGTTTTTTCAAAGTAGATTGCTGATAGAAAGTGTTGTAGTCCAAGTGTTTTGTGGAGCCCTCACTCCCGAACCAGTTCGGAGGCTCAATTTATCTGGGTCTGAGGGCAGGTCTCAGGAGCTCACAGAGAATGCTGTCTGCAGTTCGCCATCTTCTGATATATGAATGTTATGATATATTATTGTTCTATAAGAAATAATCAGTAGGATGATTTAGAAAGGTCTGGAGAGACTTACATGAAGTGATGCTGAGTGAAGTGAGTAAAACCAAGACAGCATTGTTCACAGCTACAAGATTATGTGATGATCAACTGTGATGGACTTGACTCTTTTCCACAATGAGGTTAATCAGGGCAATTCCAGTGGATTTGTGATGGAGAAAGTCATCTGCATCCAGAAAGTTCACTGGGTGAACTGAATGTGCATCACAACATAGTATTTTCATCTTTTTTTGCTGTTTGCTTGTTTTTTGCTTTCTCATCTGTTTTCTCCTTTTTTGATCTGAGTTTTCTGGTACAGCATAAAGTGGAAATATGTATCCAAAAATTTTACATGTTTAACATATATTGCATTAATTGAAGTCTGGGGAGAAGGTGAAGTGAGGGAAGGTAGAAAACATGGAACACAAGATTTTGCAAAGATGAATGTTAGAAGCTATAATTGCATGTATTTTGAAAATGAAGCTATTATTTTTAAAAAGTTAAAAAATAAAAGTTGGTAGTAATGTCAGTAGATTTTGGAATATTTACAATTTGAGAATTTTGCTCAATGGCACATGACAGGATCTGTAGACATACTTATGATTTTCTCAGATTAACCAAAAGAGACATAAATGTAACAATGCTTTCAAATTTCTTTTAAAAGATCTTGGCATAGTAAATCAGGGGCCAATTCATTAAAATATAGTTTACTAAGAGAACGTGCAAAGTATTACACTTGAATTCAAATAGTAAAGCTTAAAATACAAAATGGAAGGAGCATGGCTAGACAGTAATATTTCTCCTAACATAAAAATTTTAATATAGAGAAAATGATCTCCTCTTCCCAAATTATATTTTTCCTTAACTATTGCATCCTTTATATTAGCTCTATTAAATTCTCAGTTTCTTGTTCTCAGAAGCTTGGATGCTTTCTATTAAATACAATTCACCAAAATTTGTTAAGCACCTGTTATTACTGGCTGAAAACAAGAATATGAAACAATAAACAATATCTCTTTAGAAACAGTATACAATGAATGTAAAATGAAGTCAGATCAGAAAACATTAACAGTGACAAGGTATAAGTAAAGATTTTCAATAGAAAATAGTACCTAAACTGAGTCTTAAAAGGGGAGAGATAGAGGAGAGGGGAAAAAAGAGAAAGGGGGGGAAGAGGGAGAGAAAAAAAGAGGAGAGGGAGAGGAAGAAACATAGAGACAGAAAGACAGAGACAGAGACAGACAGAAAGATGAAATGATGAAATAGAAGGGGATATGATGATCAATGAGGCAAATTGTCAAATGGGTTTGAATCAGATTAAATCAAGACAATAACAATGTACATTTTTTCCTATCTTTGCTCATTAGCTATACAGATATAGGTGATAGATCTGATTTAGCCCACTAGTCAGAATTTGCTGACCCTAATTAATCTTCTGATGCTAAATCTATTTTCTAACTGCCTCTGCTGCTTTCATTTTCTCTCCTTTAAAATTATTTCGTGTATTATTTTTTATTATGTTCAACTTCCTAAACTACTTTGAAATATCAGTATGTAAAACATTTTTTCTATGTTAATCAGAGTTTTTAAAGATGAAGCAGTTGAAAAGGAAAACAAATAAAAACAAACAAAAAAGATGAGAAGAATAAATTTAAAAATATATGCTTTAACCTGTACTTTGAGTTCATCAGTTTTTTATCTGATTATGAATAATAGCTTCTTTTTTGAGTCCTTTCTACTTGTCTTGGGTCATTGTTTTTCTGAAAAAAGCTGAGTCATTCATAGTTGATCATAAATGTTACTAATACTGCATAATTTTTCCTGGTTTTGTTCATTTTATTTCACATGCATTCATGCAAATCCTTCCAGGTTTTTTTGAAGTGTGTTTGTTAATAATCTTTTATTATACAATTGTATTCTATCACATTTATATACCTCAGCTGTTTCAGACATCCCCCAATTGATGGGCATTCCCTCAATTTTCACTCTTCCCACTTTTTCATTATTTTGCCACAAAAAAGGTTGCTATAAATGTTTTTTTTTTCTCATGTAGGTCCTTTTCCCTTTTTGTAATCTCTTTGGGATACAGAATAAGTAGTGGTATTATTGGATCAAAGTGTGAGCACTGAATGTTTGCTCTGTGGGCATAATTTCAAATTACTTTGCAGAATGGTTGGTTCATTTCACAGCTCCATAGAATGCATTAATCTTACAATTTTCCCATATCTCCAACATTCATCATTTTCCTTTTCTTTCATATTGACCAAACTGATAAGTGTAATATACTACTACCTCAGTGCTATTTTAATTTACTTTTTTCTAATGAAAATTGATTTGGAAAACTTCATATGCCTATAGATAATTTTATTTCTTTATCTGAAAATTGCTGTTCATATCTTTTGACTATTTATCACTCAGAGAATAACTTGTAGTCTTAGAAATTTGGCTAGGTTCTTTATATATATTTGAGAAATTATGTCTTTATCAGAGACACATGCTATAAAGTTTGTTTCCCATCTTTCTGCTTTGGATGCATTGGTTTTGTTTTTATAAAATCTTTTTAATATAATCAAAATTATTTATGGTGCATTTCCTAATATTCTCCATCTCTTGTTTGGTCATCAATGTTGCTTCTTCCCATAGATCTGAAAGGTTAACTCTTCTAATTTGCTTATTATGTCACCCTTTGTGTTTAAATCATGTACTCATTTTTATCTGAACTTGGAATATAGTGTCTATACTTAATTTGTTCCATTGTTTTTTTAAGTTTTCCTAGCAGTTCAATAGTGAGTTCTTAGCTCAATAGTTATGGTTTTCATCAAACCATATCAACCAAATCAAATATCAAATATTAAGTGACTCTGATCAGTGACCACTGTGTCTTATGTACCAAGAATATTAAACCAATCAACCATACTATTTCTTAACTACTATGAGATAATTTTGAAGATTTCTACTTTGTTATGTAGTTTGACACCTGCTTCCTTGGTATTATTTAAATTTGTTCATTTATTCCCCTGATAGTTTTGACCTTTTGTTCCTCCAGATCAAGTCATTGCTAATTTTTTAGCTATATCAAATAGGTATTTGCTACTTTTTTATTATGACACCGAATAAGTTAATTTGTCTAGGCAGAATTATCACTTTATTATATTTGGTTGATCTACACATGAGCAAGTAATATTTTTCCAGTTATCAATGTTTCCAGTCATTTTCCAATTATTTACAGTAATTAAAGATATTCTGACTTTAATAGTAAAAATATGTTATATAATTATGTTTATATATTTCCTAGGTATTTCTTTGCAGATAGACTCTTTTTAAAGATTTTTATTTACAGAACATATGAGTAATTTTTCTATATTGACCTTTGCAAAAAAAAATTCAAAATTTTCCTCTCCTTCCCCCCACCCCCACCCCTAGATGACAGATAGTCTAGTACATGTTAAATGTTAAATTCTATGACAAATCCAATATATGTATACATATCTATACAGTTATCTTGCTGCACTAGAAAAATCACATCTAGAAAGGGAAAAAATATCCTAAGAAGGAAGACAAAATTCAAGCAAATATTCACAGAAAGCTTTAAAATGCTATGTTGTGGTCCACCCACAGTTCTCACAGGCCTCTCTCTAGATGCATATGATTGTCTTCATCACTGAACAATAGGAAATGTTTTGAATCACCTCATTTTTGAAGAAAAGCATGTCCAACAGAATTGATCATCATATAGTCTTGTTGCTGTGTATAATGATCTCCTGGTTCTGCTGATTTCACTCAGCATCAGTTCATGCAAGTCTTTCCAGGCCTCTCAGAAATCATCCTGTTGATCATTTTTATAGAATAAAAATATTCCATAATGTTCACATACCATAATTTATTCAGCCGTTCTCCAATTGATGGGCATCCATTCAGTTTCCAGTTTCTTGCCACTACAAAAAGGGTTGCCGCAAACATTTTTGCATATATGGGTCCCTTTCCCTCCTTTAAGATCTCTTTGGGACATGGGCCCAGTAGAAATACTGCTGGGTCAAATTGTATGCACAGTTTGATAACTATGCATAGTTCCAAATTGTTCTCCAGAATGGTTGCATCCATTCACAGTTCCACCAACAATGCATATATTCCAATTTTCCCATATCCCCTTCAACATTTGTCATTATCTTTTCCTGTCATCTTAGCCAATCTTACAGATGTGTAATGGTATCTCAGAGTTGTCTTAATTTGCCTTTCTCTGATCAATAGTAATTTAGAGCACCTTTTCATATGAATAGAAATAATTACAATTTCTTCATCTGAAAATTGCCTGCTCATATCTTTGACCATTTATCAATTGGAGAATGGCTTGAATTCTCATAAATTTGAGTCAATTCCCTATATATTTTAGAAATGATGCCTTTATCTGAACCTTTGAAAGTAAAAATGTTTTCCCAGCTTATCGCTTCCTTTCTAATCTTGTCTGCATTCATTTTGTTTGTACAAAAATTTTTTTAACTTGATATAGTCACAATTATCTATTTTGTGATTAATGATGATCTCTAGTTCTTCTTTGGTCATAAATTCCTTTGTCCTCCACAGATCTGAGAGGTAAACTATCCTATGTTCTTCTAATTTGTTTATAATATCATTCTTTATGTCTAAATCATGAATCCATTTTGACCTTATCTTGGTATATAGTATTAGGTGAGGGTCAAAGCCTAGTTTCTTCCATATTAGTTTCCAATTATCCCAGCAGTTTTGGTCAAATAGTGAGTTTTTATCCCAAAAGCTGGGGTCTTTGGTCAAACACTAGATTCTATAGTCATTGACTATTTTGTCCTGTGAACCTAACCTATTCCACTGATGAACTACTCTGTTTCTTAGCCTGTAGCAAATGGTTTCAATGACCACTACTTTATAATATAGTTTTAGATCTAGTACAGCTAGGCCACCCTCATTCGCTTTTTTTTTTTCATTAATTCCCTTGAAATTCATGACCTTTTGTTCTTCCAGATGAATTTTGTCATTATTTTTTCTAGGTTAGTAAAATAATTTATTTGGAGTTTGATTGGTATAGCACTAAATACATAGATTATTTTAGGTAGTATTGCCATCTTTATTATATGCACTCGACCTATCCAAGATCACTTAATATTTTTCCAATTGTTTAGTTCTGACTTTATTTGTGTGGAGAGTGTTTTGTAGTTTTGCTCATACAGATCTTGACTTTCGCTTGGCAGATATATTGCAAAATATTTTATACTAACAAAAGTTATTTTAAATGGAATTTCTCTTTGTATCTTTTGCTATTGGATTTTGTTAGGGATATATAAAAATGCTGATGATTTATGTGGATTTATTTTGTATCATGCAACTTTGCTAAATTTCTGCATTAATTCTCATAGTTTTTTAGTTGATTCTTTAGAGTTCTCTAAGTATACCATCATATCATCTGCAAGGAATGATAATTTGGTTTCCTCATGACCTACTCTACTTCCTTTTATTTCTTTTTCTTGTCCTATTGCCAAAGCTAGCCTAATACAATACTGAATTGTAATAGTGATAGTGGGCAAGATTGTTTCACCCCTGATCTTTTGGGAATGGTTCCACTTTATTACCATTACATATGCTAGCTGATGGCTTTAAATAGATGCTTCTATGTTAAGGAAAAGTCTATTCCTCCTATATTTATTAATGTTGTTAATAGGAATGGATGTTGGATTTCATCAAATGCTTTTTCTGCATCTAATGAGATAATCATGTTTTTTTGTTAATTTGGTTATTTATACAAAAATTTTTGCTAATAGTATTCCTAAAATTGAACCATCCCTGCATTCCTGGCATAAATCCTAGTTGACTATGGTGTATTGTCCTGTGGATGATATTCTGTAATCACTTTGCTAATATTTTATTTAAGATTTTTTGCGTCAACATTCATTAGGGAGATTGGTTTATAATTTTCTTTCTCTGTTTTTGTTCTACCTGGTTTAGGTGTCAGTACCATGTTTGTGTCATAAAAGGAATTTGATAGGAGTACTTCATTCCCTATTTTTTCAAATAGTTTATATAGTATTGGAGTTAAGTGTTCTTTAAATATTTGCTGGAATTCACATGTTAATCTGTCTGGTCCTGGGGACTTTTTCTTTGGGAATTGATTAATGACTTGTTCTATTTCTTTTTTTTAAGCTTTTTTATTTGCAAAACATATGCATAGGTAAATTTTCAACATTGATCCTTGCAAAGCTTTCTGTTACAAATTTTTCCCTCCTACCCCCTATTCTCTCCCCTAGATGGCAGGAAGTGTAATACATGTTAATTATATTAAAATATTTGACAGACCTGAGAAGGAAAACATAATGTAAGCAAACTTCAATAGAGACCGTGAAAATGCTGCATTGTGATCCAGACTCAGATACCACAGGCCTCCCTTGGATGTATATGGCTTTCTTCATCACTGAAGAACTGGAACTGGTTTGAAACATCTCATTATTGAAGAGAACCATGTCCTGAAGAATTGATCATCATATAGTCTTATTGTTGCTGTGTACAGTGGTCTCCTGGTTCTGCTGATTTTGTTCAGCATTAGTTCATGCAAATCTCTTCAGGCCTCCCTGAAATCATCTTGTTGGTCATTTCTTACAGAACAATAATATTTATGGGAGAGTTCATCCCATTCACATTAACAGTTAAAATAACAAATTCTGTATTTACTGCCATCTTATTTACCCAAAGTTATGTTTTCCTTTTTCCTTTCCCCTTTCTCCCTTCCCCCCTAACCAGTTTGAGGCCCACCTCCCTCAAACAGTCCTCCCTCCCTTTTTTACACCTTTCCCTTAATTCTTCTATTTTCCCTTCAAAGTCAATCCCTTTCTTTTCCTCTTTTCCCTCCCACTTCCCTATAAATAAGGACAAGTTTCTCTGTGAAACCAAATATGTCTGATATATTCTTTCCCTCCCTTCTTTCCCTCAATTATATTAGGTTTTCTTTGCCTCTTCATGAGATTTTACCTTATTTTTTCTTCATTTCTTTAACTTTATTTTACCTCCTTTTCCCTCTTTTTCCCAATATGATAGCCCTTCCCTCTAGTTTATTTTTCATATTATCAAAGTAAAATCAAATTATACGCCCATTCTTTAAGTATACCCATAGTAGAAATATAGTTCTCAGGAGTTCTTTCCTATTTACCTTTTTATGCTTCTCTTGAGTTCTGTGTTTGGAGGTCAAACCTTTTGTTCAGATCTAGTCTTTTCATTAGAAATAGGTGAAATTCACCTGTATCATTAAAAGTCCATCTTCTTCCATGGAAGATAATGCTCATTCTAGCTGGATACCTTATTCTTGGTTATAATCCAAGTTCCTTTGCCTTTTGGAATATCAGGTTCCAGGCCCTTTGGTCCTTCACTGTGGAGGCTGAGAGATCTTGTGTGATTATAATTACAGTTCCATGGTATTTGAATTGTTTCTTTCTAGCTGCTTCCAACATCTTTTCCTTGGTGCAATAGTGCTGAAATTTAGCCACGATGTTCCTTGGGTATTTAATTTTGGGGTCTCTTTCAGGAGGTGATCGGTGAATTCTTTCGATGGTGATTTTGTCTTCTGATTCTAAAACATTAGGGCAGTTTTCTTTCATGATCTCCTGGAAGATAGTGTTTAGGTTCTTTTTTTTCATCATAGCTTTCAGGAAGTCCAATAATCCTTAGATTGTCTCTCCTAGATCTATTTTCCAGGTTCTATTCTATCTATTATCCAATTTTTCAATTGTTTTTCCTAGGAGATATTTCATATTTTCTTCCATTTTTTCAGTTTTTTTTTGTTTTTGTTTCACTGATCCATGAAGTCTAATTTGTCATTCACTTCCATTTGTTCAATTCTAATTTTTAAAGTATTATTTTCTTCAGTTACCTTTTTTTTAGCTCCTTTTGTAACTGGCCAATTGAATTTTTTGTTCATTACAGACTTTTTCCAATTCACCAGTTTTGTTTTTCAGTGAATTGCTGTCTTTTTCCATTTCACCAATTTTGTTTTTCAGCGAATTGCTGTCTTTTTCATATCTCTTTTGCAGGGCATTATATCCTTCTTGCACTGATGTCAATTCATTTCCCCATTTTTCTTCAAACTCTCTTTTGAGATTCTTTATGCAATCTTACAGGAAAGTCTTGTAAAATTGGGAGCAGTTCATGTCTCCCTTTGTGGCTTCCTCTGGAGTTGCTTTACCTTTAGGAACTTCAGAATCTGGGGTCTGCCTTCCTTTCTCTCCATAAAAAGCTCTCTATCATGAGAGTTCTTTCCTGTTTCTTACTAATTATTTAAAGGTTGAGGTCTTTTTAAAGTAGAGCAGCAGCTGCTGTGGTAGTTTGCCCTGGGGTAATTTGGCTGATTGACTTCCAGGTGTGGGGCATTTGGGCTAGGTTCAGTGTTCTCAGTTGTTTTCAATCTACCTTTCACAAAAGGCAGATCTGCCAAAGCACTTGCCGGCAATCAGGGCAGAGTAGGCTGAGAGTCTTGCAGGGACTTCCCAGGTGCTTAGAAACTGCCAAGCTGAGTCCCGCCAGGCTTCCTGCCCTGGTCTCTTGGCAAATTGCGTGAAGCCCAGCCCAACTGAAACAGACCTGCTCTGGAGCTTTTCAAGGTAACTTCTACTAGGAATGTGTTATACTCCAAATATCTGTGGGTTCTTTGACTTCAAAATCAGTTCAGAGGCTTAATCTGCTGTTGGTTTGAGAGACTGTCAGAGGAGGACACAGAGTCCTGTTTTCATTCCACCATCTTGGCTCCGCCCCTCTGACTTGTTCTATTTCTTTCTATATGACCATTTAAGTAATTTATTTCCTCTTCTGTTAATCTGGGCAAGCTATATTTTTCTACATATTCCTCCATTTCATTTAGGTTATTTTTGGCATAAAGTTGGTCAAAATAACTCCTAATTATTGCTTTAATTTCCTCTTCATTGATGGAAAGTTCTCCCTTTTCATTTTTGAGACTAACAATTTGCTTTTCCTTCTTCCTTTTTCTAATCAAATTACCTAGAAGTTTATCTATTTTGTTGTGTTTTTTTTTTCATAAAAGCAATTTATAGTTTTATTTATTAATTCAATAGATTTTTTTTTTACTTTCAATTTTATTAATCTCCTTTTATTTTTAGGATTTCAAGTTTGGTATTTGATTGGGGGGTTTCAATTTGTATTTGTTTTCTAGCTTTTGTTGCAAGCCCAATTCCTTGATTTTCTTTTTCTCTATTTTATGCAAATAAGCCTCTAGAGATATAAAATTTCCCCTTATTACTGCTTTGATTACATCCCACACATTTTGGTATGTTATCTCATTATTGTCATTCCCTTGGATGAAATTAGTAATTGTGTCTGTAATTTGCTGTTTTACCCATTCATTCTTTAGGATGAGATTATTTAGTTTCCAATTACTTTTTGGTCTTTCTCTTGGCCTTATATTGCTTGTGCATCAGGATCTGAAAAAAAATACATTTACTATTTCTGCCTTCCTGCATGTGATTTTGAGGTTTTTATGTCCTAACATATGGTCAATTTTTGTATAAGTTCCGTGAACCGCTGAGAAAAAAGTAAACTCCTTTCAGTCTTCATTTAATTTCCTCCAAAGTTCTATCACACCTAACTTTTCTTTTTTTTTTTTTAATTTTTATTTTATTTGCATAACATATGTGTGGGTAATTCTTCAACAATAACCCTTACATAGCTTTCCGTTACAAATTTTCCCCCCAACTCCCCACCCCTCCCCTAGATGGCAGGATATCCACTACATGTTAATTATGTTAAAATATTGGCAAATCGAATATATGTATACATATTTCCAAACTTATCATTGGTGTGCAAGAAAAATCTTATCTACACAAACGATATATCAGATAAAGGAAACACAATGTAAGCAAACATCAATCAAGGAGTATGAGAATGTTATGTTGTGGTCCACATTTCGCATCCCTCTCTCTGGGTGTATATGGCTTTCTTCAGTGAACAATTGGAGGTGGTTTGAAACATATCATTGTTGAAGAGAGCCATGTCCATCAGAATTGATCGTCATATAGTACTGTTGTTGCCGTGTATAATGATCTCCTGGTTCTGCTCATTTCACTCAGCATCAGTTCATGTAAGTCTCTCCAGGCCTCTCTGAAATCATCTTGCTGGTCATTTCTTACAGAACAATAATATTCCATAACATTCATATACCATAATTTATTCAGCCATTCTCCAATTGAAGGGCATCTATTCAATTTCCAGTTTCTAGCCACTACAAAAAGGGCTGCCACAAACATTCTTGCACATGTGGGGCCTTTTCCTTTCTTTATGATTTCTTTGGGATATAAGCCCAATAGAAATGCTGCTGGATCAAAGGGTATGCACAGTTTGACAACTTTTTGAGCATAGCTCCAAATTGTTCTCCAGAATGGCTGTATCCGTTCACAGCTCCACCAACAATGCATCAGTGTCCCAGCCTTCCCACATCCCCTCCAACATTCATCATTAACTTTTCCTGTCATTTTAGCCAATCTGACAGGTGTGTAGTGGTACCTCAGGGTTGTCTTGATTTGCATTTCTCTGATCAATAGTGATTTGGAGCACCTTTTCATATGACTATAAATAGTTTTAATTTCATCCTCTGAAAATTGTCTGTTCATATCCTTTGACCATTTATTGATTGGAGAATGGCTTGAATTTTTATAAATATGAGACAATTCTCTATATATTTTAGAGATGAGACCTTTATCAGAACCCTTAAATGTAAAGATGATTTCCCAATTTATTGCTTCCCTCCTAATCTTGTCTGCATTGATTTTGTTTGTACAAAAACTTTTTAACTTAATATAGTCAAAGTTATCTATCTGGTTTTCAATTAAAAGTTCCAGTTCTTCTTTGGACATAAATTTATTCCATCTCCACAGGTCTGAGAGGTAAACTATATTATGTTCCTCTAACTTGTTTACAAAATCACTCTTTATATCCAGATCATGAACCCATTTAGATCTTATCTTGGTATGTGGTGTTAGATGTGGGTCAAGCCCTAATTTCTTCCACACTAGTTTCCAGTTTTCCCAGCAGTTTTTGTCAAATAGTGAATACTTATCCCAGAAGCTGGGGTCTTTGGGTTTATCAAAAACCAAATTGCTATAGTTATTGCCTAATTTGTCTTGTGATTCTATCCTATTCCACTGATCGACTACTCTATTTCTTAGCCAGTACCAAATGGTTTTGATGACCGCTGCTTTATAATATAGTTTTAGATCTGGTACAGCAAGTCCACCATCTTCAGCCTTTTTTTTCATTAATCCCCTTGAAATTCTAGACCTTTTGTTTTTCCAAATGAACTTTGCTACTATTTTTTCTAGATCTGTAAGATAATTTCTTGGGAGTTTGATTGGTATGGCACTAAATAAGTAAATTAGTTTGGGTAGTATTGTCATTTTTATTATATTCGCTCGTCCTACCCATGAGCATTTTAAGTTTTTCCAATTGACTAGGTCTGATTTGATTTGTGTGGAAAGTGTTTTGTAATTTAGTTCATATAGTTCCTGACTATCCCTTGGCAGATAAATTCCCAAATATTTTATACTATCAACAGTTATTTTGAATGGAATTTCTTTTTGTATCTCTTGCTGCTGAACTTTATTGGTAATATATAAAAATGCTGATGATTTATGTGGATTTATTTTGTATCCTGCCACTTTGCTAAAGGTGTGAATTGTTTCTAGTAGTTTTTTAGTTGAGTCTCTAGGATTCTCTAAGTATACCATCATGTCATCTGCAAAGAGTGATAATTTGGTTTCTTCACTACCTACTCTGATTCCTTTTATCTCTTTTTCTTCTCTTATTGCTAAAGCTAACATTTCTAATACAATATTAAATAGTAATGGTGACAGTGGGCAGCCTTGTTTCACTCCTGATCTGATTGGGAATGGTTCTAGTTTGACTCCATTACATATGATGCTTGCTGAAGGTTTTAAGTAGATACTACTTATCATTTTAAGGAAAAGCCCATTTATTCCTATACTCTCCAGTGTTTTTAATAGGAATGGGTGTTGGATTTTATCAAAGGCTTTTTCTGCATCTATGGAGATAATCATATGATTTTTATTATTTTGGTTATTAATATAATTGATTATGCTAATAGTTTTCCTAATATTGAACCAGCCCTGCATTCCTGGTATAAATCCTACTTGGTCATGATGTATTATCCTGGGGATGACTTTCTGTAATCTTGTTGCTAAAATCTTATTTAAAATTTTTGCATCAATATTCATTAGGGAAATGGGTCTATAGTTTTCTTTCTCAGTTTTCTCCCTACCTGGTTTAGCTATCAGCACCATATCTGTGTCATAGAAGGAATTTGGTAGTACACCTTCTTTCCCTATTTTTTCGAATAGTTTATATAGTATTGGGATTAATTGTTCCTTGAATGTTTGGTAAAATTCACATGTAAATCCATCTGGTCCTGGAGATTTTTTCTTAGGGAGTTGATTAATAGCTTGTTCTATTTCTTTTTCTGAAATAGGGCTATTTAAATAATTTATTTCCTCTTCTGTTAATCTGGGCAATCTATATTTTTGTAGATACTCCTCCATTTCATTTACATTCTCAAATTTATTGGCATAAAGTTGGGCAAAGAAACTCCTAATTATTACTCTAATTTCCTCTTCATTGGAGGAAAGTTCTCCCTTATCATTTTTGAGACTAATAATTTGATTTTCCTCTTTTCTTTTTCTAATCAAATTAACTAAAGGCTTATCTATTTTGTTGGTTTTTTCATAAAACCAACTCTTACTTTTATTTATTAATTCAATAGTTTTCTTATTTTCAATTTTATTGATCTCCCCTTTAATTTTCAGAATTTCCAATTTGGTATTTAATTGAGGGTTTTTATTTTGGTCTTTTTCTAGCTTTTTTAATTGTAAGCCCAGTTCATTAATCTTCTCCTTCTCTGTTTTACGCAAGTAAGCATCTAGAGATATAAAATTACCCCTTATAACCGCTTTAGCCGAGTCCCACAAATTTTGGTATGTTGTCTCATTGTTGTCATTCTCCTGGATGAAATTTTCGATTGTGTCTATAATTTGCTCTTTCACCCATTCGTTCTTCAGGATTAGATTATTTAATTTCCAAATAACTTGTGGCTTATTTTCTCCTGGCCTTATATTACATGTGAGTTTTATTGCATCATGATCTGAGAAGGATGCATTTACTATTTCTGCTTTTCTGCAATTGATTTTGAGGTTTTTATGCCCTAACACATGATCAATTTTTGTATAAGTTCCATGAACCCCTGAGAAAAAAGTATACTCCCTTCTATCACCATTCAATTTCCTCCAGAGATCTATCATACCTAACTTTTCTAGCCTTTTGTTAACCTCCCTAACTTCTTTCTTATTTATTTTGGAATTTGATTTATCTAATTGTGAGAGAGCAAGGTTGAGATCTCCCACTAGTATAGTATTACTGTCTATTTCTCCTTGCATCTCTCTTAACTTCTCCTCTAGGAATTTGGATGCTATACCACTTGGTGCATATATGTTAAGTATTGATACTGCTTCATTGTCTATGGAACCCTTTAGTAAAATGTAGTTTCCTTCCTTATCTCTTTTAATTAGATCTATTTTTGTTTTTACTTGATCCGAGATAAGGATTGCTACCCCTGCCTTTCTTTGTTCACCTGAAGCATAGAAGATTCTGCTCCAGCCCTTTACTTTCACTCTGTATGTATCTCTATGTTTTAGATGTGTTTCTTGTAAACAACATATTGTAGGATTCTGGCTTTTAATCCAGTCTGCTACCCGCTTCCGTTTTATGGGAGAGTTCATCCCGTTCACATTCACAGTTAAAATAACTATGTCTGTATTCCCTGCCATCTTATTTACCCAGAGTTATGATTTTCTCTTCCCTTTCCCCTCTCTCCCTTCCCCCCTCCCCAGTACTTTGCTCTTGAAGACCACCTCCCACCAATAATCCTCCTCCCTTTAGAGTCCCTCCCTCCCCTTTATACCTTTCCCCTAATCCTTCTATTAGTTTATCCCTTTCCTTTTCTTCCCTCCCTCCTACCTTCCCACAAGGAGGGTCAGTGCTTTCTTTGAAGCCAAATGTGTCTGATATACTCTCTTAGAGTCCAATCTAATGAGAGTAAGGTTTACACAATCAATACTCATCGCCCTCCCTTCTTCCCCTCAATTATATTAGATCTTCTATGTCTCTTTATGAGATTTTGCCTTATTTTACCTCCTATATTTTTACTTTATTTTGCCTCCTTTTCCCCCCTCCCCCCTTTTTCTTTTTCAGTATGGTATCCCTTCCACCTCTAATTTCTTTTCCATTATTATCAAAGAAAAATCAAATTATACTGCCATTCTTTAAAGGATACCTATAGTAGGAATATAGTTCTCAAGAGTTTTCCTTTTTACCTTTTTATGTTTCTCTTGAGTTCTCTATTTGGAGGTCAAATTTTTTGTTCAGATCAGGTCTTTTCATTAGGAATAGGTGAAATTCTCCTGTATCATTGAATGACCATCTTCTTCCCTGGAAGATGATGCTCATTCTAGCTGGATAACTTATTCTTGGCTGTAATCCAAGTTCTTTTGCCTTTCGGAATATCTGGTTCCAGGCCCTTCGATCCTTCAATGTGGAAGCTGACAGATCCTGTGTAATTCTAATGACAGTTCCTCGGTATTTGAACT
>JAJPUD010013938.1:23587-42359 GCA_023553655.1 Myrmecobius fasciatus | reverse complement strand
TGTTTGTCTCTGTCTTTGTCTCTGTCTCTTTCTTTCTCTCACACACATATACACATATATACACATTGCCCTTGTCCATTCTATTTACTGACTTCTACATTTCTCTTATTTGAGATGCTCAAGAAGCAATAACTTCTTCAGTTCTGATTTTCTTTAAAAAATATTTCAGACTCTTCTTTAATATTGAGATTCCATCTTTTTTCCTCCCACATATAGGTAAGCTCATTTTTTTCAGGGTAACTCAGTGTGGACGGCATACTGAGCTACATTACTCTTCAGACCATATTATTCCATTCCCTCCTGTGTTTTTTAGGGAATGCAGAATATTCTCATAATAATCAAATGTTCTTTCTTTTGTATTTAATATTCTGGAGAGTTCTCTTCTCTTACTTTCTTCATTGTGGCTGTCCTGTCATATTGTTCTTGGTGACCTATGAGTTTTAGTCTGTATTTAGGTAAAAGTACTTCAAAATCAGTATGTTTTGCTTCTATAGGTGAGAATAATTTATTTTAATGAGATTTTTTTGGATTATCTTTTTTTAAAATTATCCTTTACTTCACTTTTTTCTATTCCCAATCTATTGTTCTCTATTTTGTTTCTTTGATCATTTTAGATTTCAGGTTCCTTTTTTTTTTTTAATTCAGCTATTATTTTGCCTGTTTTCTTTTCTTTTTTTTAAATTTTATTTTATTTGCAAAACATATGTATGGGTAATTCTTCAAAATTAACCCTTACATAGATTTCTGTTACAAATTTTCCCCCCAACTCCCCACCCCTCCCCTAGATGGCAGGATATCTTCTACATGTTAATTATGTTAAAATAGTTGAAAAATCGAATATATGTATATATATTTCCAAATTTATCATTGTTGTGCAAGAAAAATTGTATCTACACGAAAGACATATCAGATAAAGGAAAAGCAATGTAAACAAACATCAATCAAATGAGTATGAGATTGTTATGTTGTGGTCCACATTTCACATCCCTCTCTCTGCGTGTATATGGCTTCCTTCAGTGAACAATTGGAAGTGGTTTGAAACATTTCTTTGTTGCAGAGAGCCATGTCCATCAGAATTGATCATCATATAGTATTGTTGTTGCCGTGTATAATGATCTCCTGGTTCTGCTCACTTCACTCAGCATCAGTTCATGCAAGTCTCTCCAGGAATCTCTGAAATCTTCCTGCTGGTCTTTTCTTACAGAACAATAATATTCCATAATATTCATATAACATAATTTATTCAGCCATTCTCCAATTGAAGGACATCTATTTAGTTTCCAGTGTCTAGCCACTACAAAAAGGGCTGCCACAATTTTTGCACATGTGGGTCCCTTTCCTTCCTTTATGATTTCTTTGGGATATAAGTCCAATAGAAATGCTGCTGTGTCAAAGGGTATGCACAGTTTGACAACTTTTTGAGCATAGCTCCAAATTGCTCTCCAGAATGGCTGGATCTGTTCACAGCTCCACCAACAATGTATCAGTGTCCCAGCCTTCCCACATCCCCTCCAACATTCATCGTTATGTTTTCCTGTCATTTTAGCCAATCTGACAGGTGTGACAGGTGGTACCTCAGGGTTGTCTTGATTTGCATTTCTCTCATCAATAGTGATTTGGAGCACCTTTTCATATGACTACAAATATTTTTAATTTCATCCTCTGAAAATTGTCTGTTCACATCTTTTGGCCATTTATCAATTGGACAATGGCTTGAATTCTTATAAATATGGGACAATTATATATTTTAGAGATGAGACCTTTATCAGAACCCTTAAATGTAAAGATGATTTCCCAATTTATTGCTTCCCTCCTAATCTTGACTGCATTGGTTTTGTTTGTACAAAAACTTTTTAACTTAATATAGTCAAAGTTATCTATCTGGTTTTCAGGTGAGAGTTCCAGTTCTTCTTTGGACATAAATTTATTCCATCTCCATAGGTCTGAGAGGTAAACTATATTACGTTCCTCTAATTTACTTATAGTATCACTGTTTATATCCAGATCATGAACCCATTTAGATCTTATCTTGGTATGTGGTGTTAGATGTGGGTCAAGCCCTAATTGCCTGTGTTTTCCATAAAATCTGTTCTCATTATTCTCACTTCTCTTTTGAAGTACTTGATAAAATATATTTCAAGGACAAAGTGTTTTGTTTCTATGTTTTCCTCAAGTTCAACAGATTTTTTATCTCATCTAGTATTGAGTAATTTTCTTTGTTTTGGATATTTATCTGTAGATTCCTGGCTTCATCTATAGACATGAGTCCTATAGTAATTTTTTATCATAAATATAATTTTGTATTTAGTAGCAATTTTTTTAAATTAGTTTTTTATTTACAGAAAGCATGAGTGATTTTTCTACATTGATCTTTGCAAAAAACAATTTTTTGTTCCAAATTTTTCCCCTCCTTCTCCCACACCCCCCCAAGATGACAGGTAACTTAATACATGCTAAATATGTTAAATTATATGACAAATCCAATATATGTATACATATCTATGCAGTTATTTTACTGCCCAAGAAAATCAGATCTAGAAAGAGAAAAGAAAAACCTAAGAAGGAAAACAAAAGGTAAGCAAATATTCATAGAAAGTGTTAAAATGCTGTGGTCCACACTCAGTTCCCACAGGCCTCTCTCTGGATGTATATGATTATCTTCATCTTGCTTGGATTATACAATCATTATTGTTTATGATGACATCACTATTTAACATTAAAACTTTGGGAAAAAAAATTTTCTTTATAAGAAATGAACAAAAAACCAAATGAATGAATGTATGCATATATGTGTGATAAACATATACATGTTTATATAAAGATACAGTTGCATCCTAGAAAATTTCTAAAATAAGTCCATTAGTTGTCTAAAATGTGTGGTCACATCTGTCTGGTACCTATGGTTATAACTACATTCAAAGATACCCAAAAAAGTTATATCAGTTTTCCACTCTGCAAGGATAACCTGCTGTAACACTGAAAGATGATGTGAAAAAGACTCAGAACTCAAATATCATGCTCTCTTAATCCAGGGTTTTATGGTTTATATTCTCTTAATGATTCTGACCTCCACAGTGCATTGGGATATTTGGTTTTCAAAAGCAGCCACGGTTCATTTGGTCTTTATGCTAGTATTTAACTAAATCTATTACCATTATTATTATTAACAATAATAAATCAAAAAAAACCTTTATTTAGACTTTGCTTTCTCCTATTCTCCAGGGATTTGGGATATCACCAAACTTTATACATCCCTAATATGTTCAGTTACAGTAATATTAAAGCAGTCTGGTTCCAAAATTATCCAGAAAATAACTGCTGCAATTTATCTTGCCAATATTATCTCCAGTAGATAATGCAAAGGACCTTTATGACTAATCCCTGCTGGGTAAGGATATGCATGAGTTTGAACATTAAAGAAGTCAAGCCAAGGTCAAGTCCATCTTTCTTTTGCTCATATAAGAAAAAAAAATGGTGATTTTATTCACAAGTTTCCCATCTCAAATGGCCAAGAAGACAAAGCTAAAGTGTCCATAATTAAGATATTAAGTTTATTTTGCTACAGAAAAAGGGAAAGTGCAGAGGTCAGGATAAATATTATCACCATTTTTACTTGGTTGAATGACATACAGAGGGTGAAATTTTGTTCTTCCCATTGAGAGCAGCATCTGTTGCCTTAGTTCTAATAGAGAACAATCAATTAATGAAATAGGATTCAAGTTTTCACATTTTTTATGAGTTTTTGCTTTCCTACTCAAAGGGAAGATGGAAATAAAACTTTTTATTTCTCCTAATAGAATACATACCTCTGAAAAAGAGAGACTATTTCCTTTTTGACTTTGTATTTCCATCCTCTAATGTAGTGTCATATATACTGCTAACAATTAAAGTTAGTTAAACTTAGGTATTTGGCTGAGATACTTAGAATAAAGTTAAGCAGTAACTCAGGAGACAAAAATTAAAATAAGAGAGGAAAGAATAGCAGTTTTCATGCTAGAGGAGGTAGGTTAATAAGTGACTTCTGGAATTTATTGTTTGGGAAAGTTAATTAACCTCTCTAGGTTCTAGTTCTTTATATTTAAAATGAGGATTTTGAAATAAAAACCCTCTGAGGTCCACTACAGTTCTAAATGTATAATTTCTTCATTCTGTGATAATCTGTTTCCATGAGTGTGTGGCACACAGTAGGAACTTAAATCTTTATCTACTGATTCACATAAAAATTACAATTGAAGGACATAAGAAATAAAAAAGAACTGATTCCATAGAAAATTTTGTTTTGTATATGTTGTTGCTTTTGGAGGAAATTGTGTTTAAAATTTAATTATAAGTGAGATTAATTTGTTCCCTTTTGATAATGAATGACAAATTGGTACAAACAAAATAGGCATTGGTGAGATATAATATCTCATCATTCTAATATTCAACACAAGTTAGAGAAATATTTCTCAAAAAACAGAGAAAAAGCATCTGGTTGTACAGAAGAAGTGGCTTTCTTTTAAAAAAATAAAATGTTCATTCAAAACTTAATTGTTCCTTGAAAAGGCAAGCATCTCTAATTACCTTAAGGTCTGTTATGGACCTTGATATTTAAGAGATTGTTGGTGTTGTTGTTGCTGTTGTTTTCCATCCTACAGAGAATGCTGAGTATCAGACTTTAAACTGATAATAAAAATATGAATTAACTAGTTTCATATTTCCTTTAATATATACCTCACAGTTTCGGGCATTAGGGTTGCTCTCTTCCTGTTATTGTTTTCCCCTTTGAAATCAGATCTTCACAAAGCAGTGTTTTTCATCATTTTACATCTTCAATACTTTCCTTCAATGTTATATTAAAGCGAACATCAGTAAGTGGAAGATTATTCAGAAGAAGGCAACCAGAGTGATGAAGAATCCTGTCTTCATATGAGAAGCCATATATTCATATTCATATGAGAATCAAAAAATGAAAATCATTTCTTTGTAGAAAAGAAGACCAGGGGAAACATATCTGTCTTCCAATATGGGAAGAATTGTCCTGTGAAGAAGAGCTTAACCTTGTTTGCTTTGGACCTCAGAGAGCAAGCCCTAAAGAATTGCTAGAAGTTGAAAAGATTCCAATTTAAGCCTGATGTCAGAAAAACCAACTAAAAAACAAAACTTCCTTAACTATTAGAACTGTCCAAAATGGAATGAGCAGCCTCAAAACATAGGCATTTTTCTCAGTTTTTCTTTCTTCATGGTCTTCAGAGCCTGGATGTTTACTTACTTGTCACATGCATTAAAAATAGGATTTTGTTTATGAGAAAAATGTGGTTTTTTACTAACTGGATATAAGATAATTTTTACAATCTTTATTGATGTGTTTTTATATTATGATCATTTTCACAATACCTTCACTCCATGAAACCTCTCTTGTAACTAAATAAAATAGGTTAAGCAAAACTAATCATCCAGTGACCTCAAAAAAAAAGGACATGCAACATAGCACATCTGTGGCATATCCCCTGACTGATCTATTTTGTTAAACTGTTTTTTTTCTTTTAATTAATGGAAATATATTTTTTTTTCTTTCATGTCCAACACTATTAAAGAAAAAAGAGAAGAAAAGCAAGCTATTGTTTAAAAATGTGTAGTCAAGCAAAATAAACTTCTTCCTTGTTTGTATTAAAATATGCATGTATATATGTATTTATAAATATATAGATGAGTATATATAGAGAGAAAGAGAAAGAGAGAGAGGGAGATTGTAGATGGGTAGATGTATAATGTGCATCTATTTGTACGTATTCTCATTATGCACTCTAAATTCACCACCTCTATAGTTTTGTCAAGCAGTTGATAGGATGTAGTACTCTGCAATCATGAAAATCATGGAATCCTCCCTTACTAACAACAGTACACTGTGTGAGTATCCTTCTCCATGCAAAAGCTTGCTTATTTGACTTTCTCTGCTCGACTTGTGGTGTGCTTTGTCCATCTTCTATCCTGTCAATTCTTTCCTTTGAAACATGAATGTGACTAAAAATTTAGCAGCCATGCCCATATCTCATTTCTTTGACTTAAAGAATAAGGAAAACAGAGGCTTAGCTGTGGGTCTCAATGGCATTTTTTCCCCAACACCAAGGCTGGGTCACTGTGAGATGTACCTCCAAAATTAGCCAAGTCCTTCAAATTTTTCTTCTGGCTTTAAGAGACAAAAAAGAAAAAAAATCACTATCTTTCCTTATGTAGTGAGTTTGATTTTTTTAACCTCCTTGAGTCTATTATTATATAAATTGACAATAAAAATTCCAAAACTAGAGATATCAAAGAAGAAGTCTTTGAGTAAGACACTGCACTTATTAGTTCTTGTATCTCTCCAAGATTCCAATATTATGTGTTGTAAATATTGTAGGACCTTAAATCAGTATTATTATATTATGAAGAAGCAAGTATGGATAAGGCTTGAAATAGTATTTAAATGGTGAAATCAAATGACACTGACTTCCTTCCTTCAAAGATTTCTTCCTCAAATATCTCAATCTCAGATGAATCTAACCCACAGAAACTAATCTTGAAGGAGCCTATTCTAAATCTGATTAAAAAGGACAAGGAACATGCCTTGAGAAAAACAGTAGGACTCCAAGTTTCAGTTAATCCTAAAATGTGGATTCAGGGAGGTGAGAATTTTTTTTCTTCCCTAAACCCTCACAAGAACTCAGTGTGAGACACATAAAATGAAGCTTCTGTGAAACAATTCATATAGTAACATCAAGGTTGTGTAATATTAAATTTAATATTTATGTACTGCCAATAAACTGCAGACTTGAAATAAATTTGAAACGTATGAGCAGAACTAATGACCTAATGAATAAGAAGAAAATCCCCAATACATGAAGATGCAATTCATTATAAAGGGAAAATGTTATGTTTTATTTTTTTCCCCAGAAGACAAAAGTCCCACTAAAGTATACAAAAGAAAAAGAATGAAGGTAAATAAAACAACATAAGCTCCAAATTATGCAGAAATATGAAGAATTTAAATATAATAGAGTAGATGAAATCTGCATTGCCAGATGAAAAATTATTGAGGACTTTCTCTAAGCAGAATGAAATGAATAATATTAGAGACAATAGGGAAACAAAAATAAACAAAAGCAATAGTGGAGATAAATAAAATAAATTAATGTTAAGAAATAGCTGATTTTTTTTAATTAAAAGATTGGAACATCTATAACTATACAAAATGTGTCTAATTTGCATTCAAGTATTTAAATCCCTTCAGTCTGGAAGACAGTTTGGCAGTCATTCACTACACAACAATGAATTAAACGGACAGAAACTTCCTATCTTGAAACTAAGTAATTATTAATGCATTGATTACTTATTCTTTTTAAAAAAATTATTAAAGCTTTTTATTTGCAAAACTTATGCATGGGTAATTTTTCAACATTGATCCTTTCAAAGCTTTCGGTTACAAATTTTTGCCTTCTATTCCTCTACCCCTCCCCTAGATGCCAGGAAGTCTAAACATGTTAATTATGTTAACATTCTTGACAAATCAAATATATGTATACATATTTATTTATCTTGCTGTACAAGAAAAATTGGATCTACAAGAAGGAAAAACTCTGAAAGAGAAACATAATGCAAGCAAACTTCAATAGAGAGGTGTAATTACTTATTCTTTAAGTTAACATTCTTAGAAGTAAAAAAGGAAAAAAAAAATCTTCCATAACCTGATCAAATAAAATATAAGCTTATTAAATTCAACACAGATATGACTAACTACATATTACATCTACTTTTTAGAATCACTATTAGGCATCATATATATTTATGTACATATATATACACATATATGTACATATATATGTATGTACATATATATACATATATATATGTACGTATATATATAAAATGAATGATCCAATAAAAATTATTTTGTGCAGAATCTAGTGAGCTTATTTTTTTTTATTTGATCAGGTTTATGGAAGATTTTTTTCCTTTTTTTTTTTTTACTTCTAAGGAGGTTAGCTTAAAGAATAAGTAATTTTAACATGAAAACTTAGTAAATTCAGCACAAATATGACTGCTTCTACATGCTCCATGTACAAAATGTCTTTTTATCATTGCTATTAAGAGTTGTATGCCACTGTAATTAATTAGTAAATTCATAATTAAATACATCAAGGAATTTTATTTTATAGACTTGAATATGTACATACAGCTTCCTCTGTCATATTCATAGAGGTTATATACTCTGAATCTTTCTAACTATAGGTGTGCACATACCCACACATACCATGTGCCCTTTTGGAAATAATATTTGGCTCAAGGAGATCATGAAGTCATTGAAATAAATGGTACAGATTCTAAATTTCATGGTCAAACAAATTTATGAACAATATGTCAAAATTTGTACTATTGTGAACTTTTTCCTGTGCAGAATGTGGCAAATGAACTAGATAATCAACAAATAACTTGTATGATTCTATGTCCTTATTCTGTAGGGCAAACTTTCATTTTTATAGTACAAGTAAATGAACTTATAATACATGACATATAGAATTAGATTTCATAACTGATTTAGAAAAATCAATATATCAGTAAGCTTTTATAAGCTTATAACAAAGCTTTGTTGTGTGCCAGGCACTCTGCTAACCACTAGCGACACAAAAAAGGGCATTTATTCTGTCTAAAGATTAATAGTATTATTTGGTGAATTTTATATCATATATAAAATATACCAAATGCTTCTATATTAAAGTGTTGAAGTATAGCACATAATCTGTTTACATGAAAGTATATTTCAAAATTATTCTGGGGTATTAATAAGAAATAAACATTATATTAACCAGATTGTATATTTATTTCTAATGTTTTCTTTTGATTGATTTGAGCAAGAACTGTATAAGGTAAAGAGAATGTGGCTTTTAGAGCTAGCATAGATCTGGCTGCACACAGGAATTTATACCCTAAACTATCTTACATAGCTAAATGCTATGTTCTGTATTTTCTTTTAGTCCATGTATGGTCCAATTAATATGAGCTTTCACAAATCAGCATTATTTCTTCCAAACTCTTGATAGAACTATGTACTCGAGGGAAAATTGTCCAAAAATAACAAACTGTTCATTTAAAGAATGGAATTTACTGAAAAACTAAATATAATGCTATAATTTCTGGGCTGATTAATTACAGAGTATAAAATAATGAATTAATTAACATATTTTTTCTGGGGGAATATAAAACTAGTTTTACTTATCATCTATTTCTTTTAGCTAGCATAGCTTGTACCTTTCTGAGCTTTTCACCTATTCATGTGACTATTTTAATAACTTTCTAAAATATAGTAATGAATAATTCATTTATACCTAAAGCTTTAGGGTCTAAATACCTAATCCATTATAAGTAATGAATATACTCTACTATTGAAACTGTCTAAGTATCATTAATCTAATATAAATTTTTCATAATCTAAGAAGCAAATTATTAGAGCATCCTATTCCTGAGATACATTTATGCTTTAACAAATTCAGAAATAATCTTTTCCATTTATATTCATTCCCAGAAATGATAATAAAAAATACTTAAAATCAAGTGTCTTTCACATAGATAGGTCTTTTGCATGTCACAGTAACATTCACTTGTAACTGTTTATGGTCATAGCCACATTAATCAATGAATCAACCAAGAAAGATGTACTTATTTCACTGTAGTTATGTGTCAGAGACTTGGCTGAGGCTCAGAGATATTAAGGTCCTCATTAGTATGGTGGAGAGTCTTAGACTAGATGGTATTATATGGTGCTTTCTAGATCTAAATCAAAGATTCCTTAAAATTACTTGCCCATGTTCACACTACTAGTGTTGGAAGTAAGGTGTGAACTGAGGTTTCTTCAGATTCTAGGTTCAATGATATTTTCATTGAGCCAAGATCCTTTTTATGAAGGAAGGACTTCAACTAGACTAAACTTTATTAGGATGTTTATTAGAGAATGAGTGCTAAAGGAATGAAAAGCAGATTGTCTGCAAAAGTAAAATGTGTTTAAGCCTCATAGAAAGATTGAGTGGCCCAACCAGATTACCCAGATACTGGGTATGTGTTAGAAATCTGTATAAAATAAGATTAGATAGAATAAGATCAAATTAGGGAAAGTGTCAGAAACAGACATAAGATTTGAGCCTTACCAGGGTAATGAGTAGGAATTCACTATAAATTCTTGAATAGCAGCAAAATGACAGTCATAGAACCAAAGGATTAGAGTCTTTAAAGCTGGAAAATATTCCAAGGGTCACAGAATTTCACTGAATAATTTTACAGATGAGAAAAAAAAAACTATGTACAAAGAGAGAGTAATGATTTTCTCAAGTTCATCTAGCACTAAATAGAAAAAAAAGGATTCTAATGTAGTTTCTGAGTTCAAAGCCATTGTTCTTTCCCATAATCAGAATGTAAGAAGTAGAAAAGGACTTAGTGACAATCTGGCATAAGAATTTGCTTTACAGATGAACAAAATGTGAATGGAGAGCAAACTAACTGCTTGATATCACTGCTAATGACAGACTGGAATTCATGATCCTCTAATCCAAATTCAATTCTCACGTGTTACCTCATGCCAAGTTAATACTCCTAGGATCATAAATATTAGATCTAAGGAGTACATTCGAAATCTTTACATCCAATTCTTTATTTTACATGTAAGAAAACTAAAGTTCAAAGAAGGGAAATGACCCACATATGCAAAAATGTTTGTGGCAGCCCTTTTTGTAGTGGCAAGAAGTTGGAAACTAAATGGATGCCCATCAATGGGATAATGGCTGAATAAATTATGGTATATGAATGTTATGGAATATTATTGTTCTGTAAGAAACGACCAGCAGGATGATTTCAGAGAGGCCTGGAGAGACTTGCATGAACTGATGCTGAGTGAAATGAGCAGAACCAGGAGATCATTATACATGGGCAACAAGAAGACTATATGATGGTGAATTCTGATGGACATGGTTCTCCTGACGTGATTCAAACCAGTTCCTATTGTTCAGCTATGAAGATAGTCATATACATCTAGAGAGAGGCCTGAGGGAACTGAGTGTGAACCACAACACAGCATTTTAATGTTTTCTGTGAATATTTTCATGCATTTTGTTTTCCTTCTTAGGTTGTTTTTTTTTTCCCTCTCTTTCTAGATCTGATGTTTCTTGTGCAGTAAGATAACTGTATAGATATGTACACACATATTGGATTTGTCATATAACTTAACATATTTAGCATGTATTAGATTACCTGTCATCTAGGGATTTGGGTTGGGGGGAAGGAGAGGAAAAACTTGGAACAAAAAAAAAGTTTTTTGTAAAGGTCAGTGTAGAAAAATCACTCATATGTTTTGCAAATAAAAAGCTTTAAAAAATCAAAGAAGGGAAATGACTTACTCCATGTTTCCTACATATAAATATATTGCTCTTTCCTCATACCATTTCCTATCTATGACAGAAATATGGTTGCAAAGATTTGGGGAGGAAAAGAACCAACATATTTTTCATTCTTTATATACACATTTATAGCATAGATCAAACCTTTATGTTTCATCTTTGTTTATCTAAAGCATGGCACATGTGACTCCAACATATATTTCAAATAAGAAATATATAGTAAAATAATACAATTTTATAACAGAATACCATTTTCAAAAGTTGGCAATAATATTGATAAATGATTAAATGATATGAACAGACACTTTTCAGAGAAAAAATTTAAAGACATTTCCAAAAATGAAAAAAATACTATAAATCACTATTGATTAGATAAATGCAAATTAAGACAACTTTAAGGTACCACTACATATCTCTCAGATTGGCTAAGATGACAGGAAAAGATAGTGACGAATGTTAGAGAAGATGTGAGAGAACTGGGACATAATGCTTTGTTGGTGGTATTGTGAAATGATCCAGCCATTCTGGAAAGCAATTTAGAACCATGTTCAAAGATCTATCAAATTGTTCATACCCTTTGATCCATCAGTATTAGGCCTGTATCTCAAAAATATCATAAAAAAGGGAAAAGGACCCACATGAGCAGAAATGTTTGTAGTGTCCTTTTTTGGGGTGGCAAAAAATGGAAACTGATTGGATGCCCATCATTTTGGGGGGAATGACCAAATAAGATATGGTATATGAATGTTTTTTTAAATTTTATTTTATTTGCAAAACATATGTATGGGTAATTTTTCAGAATTAACCCTTACATAGCTTTCTGTTATAGATTTTTCCCCCCAGCTCCACACCCCTCCCCTATATGGCAGGATATCCACTACATGTTAATTATGTTAAAATACTTGGCAAATCGAATATATGTATACTTATTTCCAAACTTATAATTTCTGTTCAAGAAAAATCGTATCTACATAAAAGACATATCAGATAAAGGAAACACAATGTAAGCAAACATCAATCAAGAGTATGTGAATGTTATGTTGTGGTCCACATTTCACATCCCTCTTTCTGGGTGTATATGGGTTTCTTGAGAAACAATTGGAAGTGGTTTGAAACATTTTGTTGTTGAAGGGAGCCATGTCCATCAGAATTGATCGTCATATAGTATTGTTATTGCTGTGTATGATGATCTACTGGTTATGCTCATTTCACTCAGCATCAGTTCATGCAAGTCTCTCCAGGCCTCTCGGAAATCATCCTGCTGGTCATTTCTTACAGAGCAATATTATTCCATAATATTCTTATACCATAATTTATTCAGCCATTCTCCAATTGAAGGGCATCTATTTAATTTCCAGTTTCTAGCCACTACAAAAAGGGATGCCACAAACATTCTTGCACATGTGGGGCCCTTTCCTTCCCTTATGATTTCTTTGGGATATAAAACCTAAATGCTGCTGGGTCAAAGGGTATGCACAGTTTGATAACTTTTTGAGCATAGTTCCAAATTGCTCTCCACAATGGCTGTATCCGTTCACAGCTCCACCAACAATGCATCAGTGTCCCAGCACTCCTACATCCCCTCCAACAATCATCATTAACTTTTTCTGTCATTTTAGCCAATCTGACAGGTATGTAGTGGTACCTCAGGGTTGTCTTGATTTGCATTTCTCTGATCAATAGTGATTTGGAGCACCTTTTCATATGACTAGAAATAGTTTTAATTTCATCCTCTGAAAATTGTCTGTTCATATCCTTTGACCCTTTATTGATTGGAGAATGGCTTGAATTTTTATAAATATGAGACAGTTCTCTATATATTTTAGAGATGAGACCTTTATCAGAACCCTTAAATGTTTTTTTAATTAAAGCTTTCTATTTCTATAACATATGTATGGGTAGTTCCCCAGCATTGATCTTTACAAAGGTATCTATTACAACTTTTACCCCCAGTCTCCTCCCATCCCCTAGATGGCAGGAAGTCTACTACATGTCAATAATGTTGAAATACTGGACAAGTTGTGCAAGAAAAAATCCTATCTACAAGAAAAAAAAAAAAGAAAACCAGACAAAGGCAACACAATGCAAGCAAACATCAATAGAGATCATGAAAATGTTACGTTGTTGTCCATATTTTATATCCCTCTCTCTGGGTGTATATGGTTTTCTTCAGAGAAGAATTGGAACTGGTTTGAGACATTTCTTTGTTGCAGACAGCCATGTCCCTCAGAATTGATCATCATATAGTATTGTTGTTGCCATGTATAATGATCTCTTGGTTCTGCTCATTTCACTCAGCATCAGTTCATGTAAGTCTTTCCAGGCCTCTCTGAAATCATCCTGCTGGTCGTTTCTTACAGAGCAATAACATTCCACAACATTCATATACCATAATTTATTCAGCCATTATCCAATTGATGGGCATCCCTTCAGTTTCCAGTTTCTAGCCACTACAAAAAAAGCTGCCACAAACATTCTTGCACATGTGGGGCCCTTTCCCTCCTCTAAGATCTCTTTGGGATATAGGCCCAATAGAAACACTGCTGGGTCAAAGGGTATGCACAGTTTGGTAACTTTTTCAGCGTAGCTCCAAATTGCTCTCCAGAATGGTTGGATCCGTTCACAGTTCCACCAACAATATATTAGTGTCCCAGTTTTCCCACATCCCCTCCAACATTCATCTTTATCTTTTCCTGTCATTTTAGCCAATCTAACAGGTGTGTAGTGGTACCTCAGAGTTGTCTTAATTTGCATTTCTCTGATCAATAGTGATTTGGAGCAACTTTTCATATGACTAGATATGGTTTTAATTTCATCATCTGAAAATTGTCTGTTCATATCCCTTGACCACTAATTCTTATATATATGAGACAATTCTCTATATATTTTAGAAATGAGGCCTTTATCAGAACCATTAAATGTAAAGATGATTTCCCAATTTGATGCTTCCCTCCTAAGCTTGTCTGCATTAGTTTTATTTGTACAGAAAATTTTTAAATTAATATAATCAAAATTATGTATCTGGTGTTGAATTAGGAGTTCCAGATCATCTTTGGACATAAATTTATTCCATCTCCACAGGTCTGAGAGGTAAACTATATTATGTTCCTCTAACCTGCTTACAAAATCACTCTTTATATTTAGATTTTGAACCCATTTAGATGTTGTCTTGGTATGTGGTGTTAGGTATGGGTCAAGCTCTAATTTCTTCCATACTAGTTTCCAATTTTTCCAGCAGTTTTTGCCGAATAGTGAGTACTTATCCCAAAAGCTGGGGTCTTTGGGTTTATCAAACACTAAATTGTTAAGGTTATTGCCTAGATTGTCCTGATAACATATCCTGTGCCACTGATCGACTGCTCTATTCCTCAGCCAGTAACAAATGGTTTTGATGACCACTGCTTTACAATATAGTTTTAGATCTGGTACAGCAAGGCCACCTTCATCTGCCTTTTTTTTCATTAATCCTCTTGACATCCTTGACCTTTTGTTCTTCCAAATGAACTTTGCTACTATTTTTTCTAGATGTGTAAAATAATTTCTTGGGAGTTTGATTGGTATGGCACTAAATAAGTAGATTAGTTTGGGTAGTATTGTCATTTTTATTATGTTTGCTTTGCCTGTCCATGAGCACTTAATGTTTTTCCAATTGATTAGGTCTGATTTTATTTGTGTGCAAAGTGTTTTGTAGTTTAGTTCATATAGTTTCTGACATTTCCTTGGCAGATAGATTCCCAAGTATTTTATACTATCAATAGTTAATTTGAATGGAATTGCTTTTTGTATCTCTTGCTGCTGAACTTTATTGGTAATATATAAAAATGCTGATGATTTATGTGGATTTATTTTGTATCCTGCAACTTTGCTAAAGATGTGAATTGTTTCTAGTCGTTTTTTAGTTGAGCCTTTAGGATTCCCTAAGTATATCATCATGTCATCTGCAAAGAGTGATAATTTGGTTTCCTCATTGCCTACTCTAATTCCTTTAATTGCTTTTTCTTCTCTCTCTCTTTTTTTTTTTTTTTGCTTAGGCAGTTGGGGTTAAGTGACTTGCCCAGGGTAACACAGCAGTTACGTGTCTGAGGCCAGATTTGAACTCAGGTCCTCCTGACTTCAGGGCTGGTGCTCTATCCACTGCGTCACCTAGGTGCCTCGCTTTTTCTTCTCTTACTGCCAAAGCTAACATATCTGAGAAAATATTAAATAATATTTGGGGAAGCCTTATTTCACTCCTGACCTTATTGGGAATGGTTCTAGTTTGACTCCATTGCATATGATGCTTGCTGAAGGTTTTAAGTAGATACTACTAATCATTTTAAGGAAAAGCCCATTTACTCCTATACTCTCCAGTGTTTTTAATAGGAATGGGTGTTGGATTTTATCAAATGCTTTTTTCTGCATCTATTGAGATAATCATATGGTTTTTGATAGTTTGCTTATTAATATAATTATGCTGATAGTTTTCCAAATATTGAACCAGCCCTGCATCCCTGGTATAAATCCTACTTGGTCATAGTGTACTATCCTGGTCATGACTTTCTGTCATCTCATTGCTAATATCTTATTTAAAATTTTTGCATCAATATTCGTTAGGGAAATTGGTCTATAGTTTTCTTTCTCTGTTTTCACCCTACCTGGTTTAGCTATCAGCACCATATTGGTCTCATAGAAGGATTCTGCCAGTATACCTTCTGTCTCTATTTTCTCAAATAGTTTGTATAGTATTGGAATTAATTATTCTTTGAATGTTTGGTAGAATTCACATGGAAATCCATCTGGCCCTATAGATTTTTTCTTAGGAAGTTGGTTAATAGCTTGTTATATTTCTTTTTCTAATATGGAGCTATTTAAATAATTTATATCCTCTTCTGTTAACCTGGGCAATCTATATTTTTGTAGATATTCCTCCATTTCATTTAGATTATCAAACTTACTGTCATAAAGTTGGGCAAAGTAACTCCTAATTATTGCTCTAATTTCCCCTTCATTGGAGGAAAGTTCTCCCTTATTATTCTTGAGACTAACAATTTGATTTTCCTCTTTCCTTTTTCTTATCAAATTAACTAAAGGCTTCTATTTTGTTGGTTTTTTTCATAGAACCAATTCTTAGCTTTATTTATTAATTCAATAGTTTCCTTATTTTCAACTTTATCAATTTCCCCTTTTATTTTTACAATTTCCAATTTGGTATTTAATTGAGGGTTTTTAATTTGTTCTTTTTCTAGCTTTTTTTTAATAATGAGCCCAATTCATTGATCTTTTCTTTCTCTATTTTATGCAAGTAAGCATCTAGAGATATAAACTTGCCCCTTACAACCGCTTTGGCTGTATCCCACAAATTTTGGTATGTTGTCTCCTTATTGTCATTCTCCTGGATGCAATTATCGATTGTGTCCATGATTTGCTCTTTCACCCATTCTTTCTTCAGGATTAGATTATTTGATTTCCAATTAACTTTTGGTCTATTTTCTCCTGGCCTTATATTGCATGTGATTTTTATTGCATCGTGATCTGAAAAAGATGCATTTACTATTTCTGCCTTTCTGCATTTGATTTTGAGGTTTTTAGGCCCTAACACATGATCAATTTTTTATAGGTTCCATGGACTGCTGAGAAAAAAGTAAACTCCCTACTGTCTCCATTCAACTTTCTCCATAGATCTATCATACCTAACTTTTCTAACAATTGATTTATCTCCTTAGTTTCTTTCTTGTTTATTTTGTGGTATGATTTATTTAATTCTGAGAGAGTAAGGTTGATATCCCCCACTAGTATAATTTGGCTGTCTATTTCTTTTTGCATCTCTCTTAATTTCTCTCCTAGGATTTTGGTTGCTATTGCACTTGGTGCATATATATTTAGTATTGATATTGCTACATTATCTATGGTACCCTTTAGAAAAATATAGTTTCCTTCCTTATCTATTTCCTTCCTTATTTATTTTCAATAAATTAGTGTCTTTTTCGTATCTCTTTTACAGGGCATCATATCCTTCTTTCACTGATTTCAATTTATTTTCCCATTTATCCTCCAGCTCTCTTATGAGGTTCTTTATGCCATCTTCCAGAAAGGCCTTTTGAAAAGGGGACCAGTGATGGTCCTTAATAACTTCCTTTGGAGTTTTGTCTAAAGGAAGCTCAGGATCTTGGGTCATCACTTCTTTCTCTTGATAAAAGCTGTCTATGGTGAGAACTCTCTTTTGCTTTTTCATTTTATTAGACAGAGTGGATGTCTCTTTAAGGCTTGGAAAAAAATCTTTACCCTGGGGCAATTCGGCAAATTAACTTAAGTTGCTGGGCTGGTGGGGGTTAGGACTAAATAGGGATTACTCCTTAAACAAGGCAAGTCTGCCAGGACACCTGTCCACAATCAGGGCAGAGCGTCCTGAGTGCCTCAGATAAACTCCAGGAGTTTGGAATTTGGAGTTTAGAGTTTCTGCCACAATGAGCTGACCTGAGTCCCACCCTCACTTCGGGCCTACACCTGAGTCTGCTGTTTATTCCTGTGTCCGAGTTAGACAAACCTGATATGAAGTTCTTCAGAGAGCAGTGTCCAAATATTTCTGGATTCGTTGACTTGAAGATCAGTTCAGAGGCTTATTTTATTGTTGGTTTGAGAGAAGATCGGAGGAGGACACAGAGAGTCACGTTTTCACTCTGCAATCTTGGCTCCGCCACCCCCCAGAACCCTTAAATGTAAAGATGATTTCCCAATTTATTGCTTCCCTCCTAATCTTGACTGCATTGGTTTTCTTTGTACAAAACCTTTTTAACTTAATATAGTCAAAGTTATCTATCTGGTTTTCAATTAAGAGTTCCAGTTCTTCTTTGGGCATAAATTTATTCCATCTTCATAGGTTTGAGAGGTAAATTATATTACATTCCTCTAATTTACTTATAGTATCACATTTATATCCAGATCATGAACCCATTTAGATATTATCTTGGTATGTGGTGTTAGATGTGGGTCAAGCCCTAATTTCTTCCACACTAGTTTCCAATTTTCCCAGCATTTTTTGTCAAATAGTGAGTATTTATCCCAGAAGCTGTGGTCTTTGGGTTTCTCGAAGCCTAAATTGCTATATTTATTGCCTAGTTTGTCTTGTGATTCTATCCTATTCCACTGATCGACGACTCTATATCTTAGCCAGTACCAAATGGTTTTGATGACCACTGCTTTGTAATATAGTTTTAGATCTGGTACAGCAAGTCCACCATCATCAGCCTTTTTATTTCATTAATTCTCTTGAAACTCTTGACCTTTTGTTCTTCCAAATGAATTTTGCTACTATTTTTTCTACATCTGTAAGATAATTTCTTGAGAGTTTGATTGGTATGACACTAAGTAAGGAAATTAGTTTGTGTAGTATTGTC
>JAJPUD010013938.1:0-18587 GCA_023553655.1 Myrmecobius fasciatus | reverse complement strand
TTGCTAAAATCTTATTTAAAATTTTTGCATCAATATTCATTAGGGAAAGGAGTCTATAGTTTTCTTTCTCAGTTTTCTCCCTACCTGGTTTAGCTATCAGCACCATATCTATGTCACAGAAGGAATTTGGTAGTACACCTTCTTTCCCTATTTTTTTCAAATAGTTTATATAGTATTGGGATTAAGTGTTCTTTGAATGTTTGGTAAAATTCACATGTAACTCCATCTGGCCCTGGAGATTTTTTCTTAGGAAGTTGGTTAATAGCTTGTTTTATTTCTTTTTCTAATATGGGGCTATTTAAATAATTTATTTCCTCTTCTGTTAACCTAGGCAATCTATATTTCTGTAGATATTCCTCCATTTCATTTAGATTATCAAATTTATTGGCATAAAGTTGGGCAAAAAAACTCCTAATTATTACTCTAATTTCCTCTTCATTGGAGGAAAGTTCTCCCTTATCATTTTTGAGACTAACAATTTGATTTTCCTCTTTCCCTTTTCTAATCAAATTAACTAAAGGCTTATCTATTTTGTTGGTTTTTTCATAAAACCAACTCTTGGTTTTATTTATTAATTCGATAGTTTTCTTATTTTCAATTTTATTGATCTCTCCTTTAATTTTCAGAATTTCCAATTTGGTATTTAATTGAAGGTTTTTAATTTCATCTTTTTCTAGCTTTTTTAATTATAAGCCCAATTCATTGATTTTCACTTTCTTTGTTTTATGCAAGTAAGCATCTAGAGATATAAAATTACCCCTTATAATCCCTTTAGCCATGTCCCACAAATTTTGGTATGTTGTCTCATTATTGTCATTCTCCTTGATGAAATTTTTGATTGTGTCTATAATTTGATCTTTCACTCATTTATTCTTCAGGATTAGATTATTTAATTTCCAATTAACTTTTGGTCTATTTTCTCCTGGCCTTATATTATCTGTGAATTTTATTGCATCATGATCTGAGAAGGATGCATTTATTATTTCTGCTTTTCTTCATTTGATGTTGAGGTTTTTATTTCCTAACACATGATCAATTTTCATATAAGTTCCATGAACCCCTGAGAAAAAAGCAAATTCCCTTCTATCACCATTCAATTTCCTCCAGAGATCTATCATTCCTAACTTTTCTAGCCTTTTGTTTACCTCCCTAACTTTTTTCTTATTTATTTTGTGATTTGATTTGTCTAATTTTGAGAGAGCAAGGTTGACATCCCCCACTAGTGTAGTATTACCATCTATTTCTCCTTGCATCTCTGTTAGTTTCTCCTCTAGGAATTTGGATGCTATACAACTTGGTGCATATATGTTTAGTATTGATACTGCTTCATTGTCTATGGTACCCTTTAGTAAAATATAGTTTCCTTCCTTATCTCTTTTAATTAAATCTATTTTTGTTTTTACTTGACCTGAGATAAGGATTGCTACCCCTGCCTTTCTTTGTTCACCTGAAGCATAGAAGATTCTGCTCCAGCCCTTTACCTTCACTCTGTATGTATCTCTATGTTTTAGATGTGTATCTTGTAAACAGCATATTGTAGGATTCTGGCTTTTAATCCAGTCTGCTACCCGCTTTTGTTTTATGGGAAAGTTCATCCCATTCACATTCACGGTTAAAATAACTATATCTGTATTCCCTGCCATCTTATTTACCCAGAGTTATGATTTTCTCTTCCCTTTCCCCTCTCTCCCTTCCCCTCTCCCCAGTACTTTATTTTTGATGACCCCCTCCCACCAATAGTCCTCCCCCCTTTAGATTCCCTCCCTTCCCTTTATACCTTTCCCCTAATCCTTCTATTAGTTTACCCATTTCCTTTCCTCCTTTCCCTCCCACCTTCCCTTAGGAGGGTCAGGCCTTTCTTTGAAGCCATATGTGTCTGATATACTCTCTTAGAGTTCAATCTAATGAGAGTAAAGTTTACACAATACTCATTGCCCTCCCTTCTTTCCCTCCATTATATTAGATCTTCTATGTCTCTTTATGACTTTTTGTCTTATTTTACCTCCTTTATTTTTACTTTATTTTGCCTCCTTCCCCTCCCCCTTTTCAGTATGGTATCCCTTCCACCTCTAATTTCCTTTCCATTATTATCAAAGAAAAATTGAATTATGCCCCCTTTGTTTAAGGATACCTATAGTAGAAATATAGTTCTCAAGAGTTCTTTCCCTTTTACCTTTTTATGCTTCTGTTGAGTTCTCTATTTGCAGGTCAAATTTTTTCTTCAGATCTGGTCTTTTCATTGGAAATAGGTGAAATTCTCCTATATCATTGAATGAACATCTTCTTCCCTGGAAGATGATGGTCATACTAGCTGGATAACTTATTCTTGGTTGTAATTCAAGTTCTTTCACCTTTCGGAATATATGATTCCAGGCCCTTCGATCTTTTAATGTGGAAGCTGACAGATCTTGTGTAATTCTAATTACATTTCCTTGGTATTTGAACTGTTTCTTTCTAGCTGCTTGCAATATCCTTTCCTTGGTGCAATAGGCCTGAAATTTGGCCACGATATTCCTTAGGGTTTTAATTTTGGGGTCTCTTTCTGGAGGTGATTGGTGAATTCTTTCAATGCCAATTTTGCCTTCTGATTCTAAAACATCAAGGCAATTCTCTTTCATGATTTCCTGAGAGATAGCCTCAAGGTTCTTTTTTTCATCATGGCTTTCAGGGAGTCTGATAATCCTTAGATTGTCTCTCCTGGATCTGATTTCCAAATCAGTTGTTTTTCCTAGAAGGTATTTCATATTTTCTTCAACTTTTTCATGTTTTTGTTTTTGTTTGACTGATTCTTGAAGTCTTATTGAGTCATTTACTTCTATTTGTTCACTTTTAAGTTTTAGAGTATTATTTCCTTTAGTTATTTTTTTTAGCTCCTTGTGTAGCTGGCCAATTGAATTTCTTGATTCAATGCATTCTTTTCCCATTTTGCCAATTTTATTTTTCAATGAATTGTTGTCTTTTTCCAAGTCACCAATTTTCTTTTTCAGTGAATTGTTGTCTTTTTCCAATTTGCCATTTTTATTTTCCAGTGAATTGCTGAGTTTTTCCAATTCACCATTTTTATTTTCCAGTGAATTGGTGATTTTTTTTCCAATTCAGCAATTTTGTTTTTCAGTGAATTATTTTCTTTTTCCAGTTCACCAGTCCTGTTTTCGAGTTTTTGATATCTCTGTTGCCCTGATCTCAATTTATTTCCCCAATCTTCTTCTAGCTCTCTTTTGAGATTCTTTATGCAATCTTCCAGGTAAGCCTTCTGAAAGGGAGACCAGCTTAAGTCTGCCTTTGTGGCTTCATCTTGGATTGTTTTCAGAATCTCAGGATCTGGAGACTGCTCTATTTTTTTCTCCATAAAAGCTGTCTATGGTGAAAGCTCTCTTCTGCTTCTTACTCATGCTTTTGAGTTGAGGTATCAGTCACCAGAAGGGAATACTGCAACAGTTTGCATTTGCCCTGGGGCAGTTTGCCGAGTTGACTTGCGGTCTGAGGCTGGTTGGGCTAGATCTGTGCTAGGACCATGTTTTCAGCTGCTCTCAGTCCACCCTTTACCAAAGGCAGATCTGCCAAAACACCTGCTCGCAAGCAGAGCAAAGTGGCCCAGGCATCTTCCAGGGGCTTCCTGGGTGCCTAAAATCCGCCTCTGTCGCAGCCGAACTTCCGCCACAGTACGCTGGCATCTGATTGTGGACAGATGCTGATTTCCCTGAGGCTAACCTTCTCCAGAGTTTTTTCAAAGTAGATTGCTGATAGAAAGTGTTGTAGTCCAAGTGTTTGGTGGAGCCCTCACTCCCGAACCAGTTCGGAGGCTCAATTTATCTGGGTCTGAGGGCAGGTCTCAGGAGCTCACAGAGAATGCTGTCTGCAGTTCGCCATCTTCTGATATATGAATGTTATGATATATTATTGTTCTATAAGAAATAATCAGTAGGATGATTTAGAAAGGTCTGGAGAGACTTACATGAAGTGATGCTGAGTGAAGTGAGTAAAACCAAGACAGCATTGTTCACAGCTACAAGATTATGTGATGATCAACTGTGATGGACTTGACTCTTTTCCACAATGAGGTTAATCAGGGCAATTCCAGTGGATTTGTGATGGAGAAAGTCATCTGCATCCAGAAAGTTCACTGCGTGAACTGAATGTGCATCACAACATAGTATTTTCATCTTTTTTTGCTGTTTGCTTGTTTTTTGCTTTCTCATCTGTTTTCTCCTTTTTTGATCTGAGTTTTCTGGTACAGCATAAAGTGGAAATATGTATCCAAAAATTTTACATGTTTAACATATATTGCATTAATTGAAGTCTGGGGAGAAGGTGAAGTGAGGGAAGGTAGAAAACATGGAACACAAGATTTTGCAAAGATGAATGTTAGAAGCTATAATTGCATGTATTTTGAAAATGAAGCTATTATTTTTAAAAAGTTAAAAAATAAAAGTTGGTAGTAATGTCAGTAGATTTTGGAATATTTACAATTTGAGAATTTTGCTCAATGGCACATGACAGGATCTGTAGACATACTTATGATTTTCTCAGATTAACCAAAAGAGACATAAATGTAACAATGCTTTCAAATTTCTTTTAAAAGATCTTGGCATAGTAAATCAGGGGCCAATTCATTAAAATATAGTTTACTAAGAGAACGTGCAAAGTATTACACTTGAATTCAAATAGTAAAGCTTAAAATACAAAATGGAAGGAGCATGGCTAGACAGTAATATTTCTCCTAACATAAAAATTTTAATATAGAGAAAATGATCTCCTCTTCCCAAATTATATTTTTTCCTTAACTATTGCATCCTTTATATTAGCTCTATTAAATTCTCAGTTTCTTGTTCTCAGAAGCTTGGATGCTTTCTATTAAATACAATTCACCAAAATTTGTTAAGCACCTGTTATTACTGGCTGAAAACAAGAATATGAAACAATAAACAATATCTCTTTAGAAACAGTATACAATGAATGTAAAATGAAGTCAGATCAGAAAACATTAACAGTGACAAGGTATAAGTAAAGATTTTCAATAGAAAATAGTACCTAAACTGAGTCTTAAAAGGGGAGAGATAGAGGAGAGGGGAAAAAAGAGAAAGGGGGGGAAGAGGGAGAGAAAAAAAGAGGAGAGGGAGAGGAAGAAACATAGAGACAGAAAGACAGAGACAGAGACAGACAGAAAGATGAAATGATGAAATAGAAGGGGATATGATGATCAATGAGGCAAATTGTCAAATGGGTTTGAATCAGATTAAATCAAGACAATAACAATGTACATTTTTTTCCTATCTTTGCTCATTAGCTATACAGATATAGGTGATAGATCTGATTTAGCCCACTAGTCAGAATTTGCTGACCCTAATTAATCTTCTGATGCTAAATCTATTTTCTAACTGCCTCTGCTGCTTTCATTTTCTCTCCTTTAAAATTATTCCGTGTATTATTTTTTATTATGTTCAACTTCCTAAACTACTTTGAAATATCAGTATGTAAAACATTTTTTCTATGTTAATCAGAGTTTTTAAAGATGAAGCAGTTGAAAAGGAAAACAAATAAAAACAAACAAAAAAGATGAGAAGAATAAATTTAAAAATATATGCTTTAACCTGTACTTTGAGTTCATCAGTTTTTTATCTGATTATGAATAATAGCTTCTTTTTTGAGTCCTTTCTACTTGTCTTGGGTCATTGTTTTTCTGAAAAAAGCTGAGTCATTCATAGTTGATCATAAATGTTACTAATACTGCATAATTTTTCCTGGTTTTGTTCATTTTATTTCACATGCATTCATGCAAATCCTTCCAGGTTTTTTTGAAGTGTGTTTGTTAATAATCTTTTATTATACAATTGTATTCTATCACATTTATATACCTCAGCTGTTTCAGACATCCCCCAATTGATGGGCATTCCCTCAATTTTCACTCTTCCCACTTTTTCATTATTTTGCCACAAAAAAGGTTGCTATAAATGTTTTTTTTTTCTCATGTAGGTCCTTTTCCCTTTTTGTAATCTCTTTGGGATACAGAATAAGTAGTGGTATTATTGGATCAAAGTGTGAGCACTGAATGTTTGCTCTGTGGGCATAATTTCAAATTACTTTGCAGAATGGTTGGTTCATTTCACAGCTCCATAGAATGCATTAATCTTACAATTTTCCCATATCTCCAACATTCATCATTTTCCTTTTCTTTCATATTGACCAAACTGATAAGTGTAATATACTACCTCAGTGCTATTTTAATTTACTTTTTTCTAATGAAAATTGATTTGGAAAACTTCATATGCCTATAGATAATTTTATTTCTTTATCTGAAAATTGCTGTTCATATCTTTTGACTATTTATCACTCAGAGAATAACTTGTAGTCTTAGAAATTTGGCTAGGTTCTTTATATATATTTGAGAAATTATGTCTTTATCAGAGACACATGCTATAAAGTTTGTTTCCCATCTTTCTGCTTTGGATGCATTGGTTTTGTTTTTATAAAATCTTTTTAATATAATCAAAATTATTTATGGTGCATTTCCTAATATTCTCCATCTCTTGTTTGGTCATCAATGTTGCTTCTTCCCATAGATCTGAAAGGTTAACTCTTCTAATTTGCTTATTATGTCACCCTTTGTGTTTAAATCATGTACTCATTTTTATCTGAACTTGGAATATAGTGTCTATACTTAATTTGTTCCATTGTTTTTTTAAGTTTTCCTAGCAGTTCAATAGTGAGTTCTTAGCTCAATAGTTATGGTTTTCATCAAACCATATCAACCAAATCAAATATCAAATATTAAGTGACTCTGATCAGTGACCACTGTGTCTTATGTACCAAGAATATTAAACCAATCAACCATACTATTTCTTAACTACTATGAGATAATTTTGAAGATTTCTACTTTGTTATGTAGTTTGACACCTGCTTCCTTGGTATTATTTAAATTTGTTCATTTATTCCCCTGATAGTTTTGACCTTTTGTTCCTCCAGATCAAGTCATTGCTAATTTTTTAGCTATATCAAATAGGTATTTGCTACTTTTTTATTATGACACCGAATAAGTTAATTTGTCTAGGCAGAATTATCACTTTATTATATTTGGTTGATCTACACATGAGCAAGTAATATTTTTCCAGTTATCAATGTTTCCAGTCATTTTCCAATTATTTACAGTAATTAAAGATATTCTGACTTTAATAGTAAAAATATGTTATATAATTATGTTTATATATTTCCTAGGTATTTCTTTGCAGATAGACTCTTTTTAAAGATTTTTATTTACAGAACATATGAGTAATTTTTCTATATTGACCTTTGCAAAAAAAAATTCAAAATTTTCCTCTCCTTCCCCCCACCCCCACCCCTAGATGACAGATAGTCTAGTACATGTTAAATGTTAAATTCTATGACAAATCCAATATATGTATACATATCTATACAGTTATCTTGCTGCACTAGAAAAATCACATCTAGAAAGGGAAAAAATATCCTAAGAAGGAAGACAAAATTCAAGCAAATATTCACAGAAAGCTTTAAAATGCTATGTTGTGGTCCACCCACAGTTCTCACAGGCCTCTCTCTAGATGCATATGATTGTCTTCATCACTGAACAATAGGAAATGTTTTGAATCACCTCATTTTTGAAGAAAAGCATGTCCAACAGAATTGATCATCATATAGTCTTGTTGCTGTGTATAATGATCTCCTGGTTCTGCTGATTTCACTCAGCATCAGTTCATGCAAGTCTTTCCAGGCCTCTCAGAAATCATCCTGTTGATCATTTTTATAGAATAAAAATATTCCATAATGTTCACATACCATAATTTATTCAGCCGTTCTCCAATTGATGGGCATCCATTCAGTTTCCAGTTTCTTGCCACTACAAAAAGGGTTGCCGCAAACATTTTTGCATATATGGGTCCCTTTCCCTCCTTTAAGATCTCTTTGGGACATGGGCCCAGTAGAAATACTGCTGGGTCAAATTGTATGCACAGTTTGATAACTATGCATAGTTCCAAATTGTTCTCCAGAATGGTTGCATCCATTCACAGTTCCACCAACAATGCATATATTCCAATTTTCCCATATCCCCTTCAACATTTGTCATTATCTTTTCCTGTCATCTTAGCCAATCTTACAGATGTGTAATGGTATCTCAGAGTTGTCTTAATTTGCCTTTCTCTGATCAATAGTAATTTAGAGCACCTTTTCATATGAATAGAAATAATTACAATTTCTTCATCTGAAAATTGCCTGCTCATATCTTTGACCATTTATCAATTGGAGAATGGCTTGAATTCTCATAAATTTGAGTCAATTCCCTATATATTTTAGAAATGATGCCTTTATCTGAACCTTTGAAAGTAAAAATGTTTTCCCAGCTTATCGCTTCCTTTCTAATCTTGTCTGCATTCATTTTGTTTGTACAAAAATTTTTTTAACTTGATATAGTCACAATTATCTATTTTGTGATTAATGATGATCTCTAGTTCTTCTTTGGTCATAAATTCCTTTGTCCTCCACAGATCTGAGAGGTAAACTATCCTATGTTCTTCTAATTTGTTTATAATATCATTCTTTATGTCTAAATCATGAATCCATTTTGACCTTATCTTGGTATATAGTATTAGGTGAGGGTCAAAGCCTAGTTTCTTCCATATTAGTTTCCAATTATCCCAGCAGTTTTGGTCAAATAGTGAGTTTTTATCCCAAAAGCTGGGGTCTTTGGTCAAACACTAGATTCTATAGTCATTGACTATTTTGTCCTGTGAACCTAACCTATTCCACTGATGAACTACTCTGTTTCTTAGCCTGTAGCAAATGGTTTCAATGACCACTACTTTATAATATAGTTTTAGATCTAGTACAGCTAGGCCACCCTCATTCGCTTTTTTTTTTTCATTAATTCCCTTGAAATTCATGACCTTTTGTTCTTCCAGATGAATTTTGTCATTATTTTTTCTAGGTTAGTAAAATAATTTATTTGGAGTTTGATTGGTATAGCACTAAATACATAGATTATTTTAGGTAGTATTGCCATCTTTATTATATGCACTCGACCTATCCAAGATCACTTAATATTTTTCCAATTGTTTAGTTCTGACTTTATTTGTGTGGAGAGTGTTTTGTAGTTTTGCTCATACAGATCTTGACTTTCGCTTGGCAGATATATTGCAAAATATTTTATACTAACAAAAGTTATTTTAAATGGAATTTCTCTTTGTATCTTTTGCTATTGGATTTTGTTAGGGATATATAAAAATGCTGATGATTTATGTGGATTTATTTTGTATCATGCAACTTTGCTAAATTTCTGCATTAATTCTCATAGTTTTTTAGTTGATTCTTTAGAGTTCTCTAAGTATACCATCATATCATCTGCAAGGAATGATAATTTGGTTTCCTCATGACCTACTCTACTTCCTTTTATTTCTTTTTCTTGTCCTATTGCCAAAGCTAGCCTAATACAATACTGAATTGTAATAGTGATAGTGGGCAAGATTGTTTCACCCCTGATCTTTTGGGAATGGTTCCACTTTATTACCATTACATATGCTAGCTGATGGCTTTAAATAGATGCTTCTATGTTAAGGAAAAGTCTATTCCTCCTATATTTATTAATGTTGTTAATAGGAATGGATGTTGGATTTCATCAAATGCTTTTTCTGCATCTAATGAGATAATCATGTTTTTTTGTTAATTTGGTTATTTATACAAAAATTTTTGCTAATAGTATTCCTAAAATTGAACCATCCCTGCATTCCTGGCATAAATCCTAGTTGACTATGGTGTATTGTCCTGTGGATGATATTCTGTAATCACTTTGCTAATATTTTATTTAAGATTTTTTGCGTCAACATTCATTAGGGAGATTGGTTTATAATTTTCTTTCTCTGTTTTTGTTCTACCTGGTTTAGGTGTCAGTACCATGTTTGTGTCATAAAAGGAATTTGATAGGAGTACTTCATTCCCTATTTTTTCAAATAGTTTATATAGTATTGGAGTTAAGTGTTCTTTAAATATTTGCTGGAATTCACATGTTAATCTGTCTGGTCCTGGGGACTTTTTCTTTGGGAATTGATTAATGACTTGTTCTATTTCTTTTTTTTAAGCTTTTTTATTTGCAAAACATATGCATAGGTAAATTTTCAACATTGATCCTTGCAAAGCTTTCTGTTACAAATTTTTCCCTCCTACCCCCTATTCTCTCCCCTAGATGGCAGGAAGTGTAATACATGTTAATTATATTAAAATATTTGACAGACCTGAGAAGGAAAACATAATGTAAGCAAACTTCAATAGAGACCGTGAAAATGCTGCATTGTGATCCAGACTCAGATACCACAGGCCTCCCTTGGATGTATATGGCTTTCTTCATCACTGAAGAACTGGAACTGGTTTGAAACATCTCATTATTGAAGAGAACCATGTCCTGAAGAATTGATCATCATATAGTCTTATTGTTGCTGTGTACAGTGGTCTCCTGGTTCTGCTGATTTTGTTCAGCATTAGTTCATGCAAATCTCTTCAGGCCTCCCTGAAATCATCTTGTTGGTCATTTCTTACAGAACAATAATATTTATGGGAGAGTTCATCCCATTCACATTAACAGTTAAAATAACAAATTCTGTATTTACTGCCATCTTATTTACCCAAAGTTATGTTTTCCTTTTTCCTTTCCCCTTTCTCCCTTCCCCCCTAACCAGTTTGAGGCCCACCTCCCTCAAACAGTCCTCCCTCCCTTTTTTACACCTTTCCCTTAATTCTTCTATTTTCCCTTCAAAGTCAATCCCTTTCTTTTCCTCTTTTCCCTCCCACTTCCCTATAAATAAGGACAAGTTTCTCTGTGAAACCAAATATGTCTGATATATTCTTTCCCTCCCTTCTTTCCCTCAATTATATTAGGTTTTCTTTGCCTCTTCATGAGATTTTACCTTATTTTTTCTTCATTTCTTTAACTTTATTTTACCTCCTTTTCCCTCTTTTTCCCAATATGATAGCCCTTCCCTCTAGTTTATTTTTCATATTATCAAAGTAAAATCAAATTATACGCCCATTCTTTAAGTATACCCATAGTAGAAATATAGTTCTCAGGAGTTCTTTCCTATTTACCTTTTTATGCTTCTCTTGAGTTCTGTGTTTGGAGGTCAAACCTTTTGTTCAGATCTAGTCTTTTCATTAGAAATAGGTGAAATTCACCTGTATCATTAAAAGTCCATCTTCTTCCATGGAAGATAATGCTCATTCTAGCTGGATACCTTATTCTTGGTTATAATCCAAGTTCCTTTGCCTTTTGGAATATCAGGTTCCAGGCCCTTTGGTCCTTCACTGTGGAGGCTGAGAGATCTTGTGTGATTATAATTACAGTTCCATGGTATTTGAATTGTTTCTTTCTAGCTGCTTCCAACATCTTTTCCTTGGTGCAATAGTGCTGAAATTTAGCCACGATGTTCCTTGGGTATTTAATTTTGGGGTCTCTTTCAGGAGGTGATCGGTGAATTCTTTCGATGGTGATTTTGTCTTCTGATTCTAAAACATTAGGGCAGTTTTCTTTCATGATCTCCTGGAAGATAGTGTTTAGGTTCTTTTTTTTCATCATAGCTTTCAGGAAGTCCAATAATCCTTAGATTGTCTCTCCTAGATCTATTTTCCAGGTTCTATTCTATCTATTATCCAATTTTTCAATTGTTTTTCCTAGGAGATATTTCATATTTTCTTCCATTTTTTCAGTTTTTTTTGTTTTTGTTTCACTGATCCATGAAGTCTAATTTGTCATTCACTTCCATTTGTTCAATTCTAATTTTTAAAGTATTATTTTCTTCAGTTACCTTTTTTTTAGCTCCTTTTGTAACTGGCCAATTAAATTTTTTGTTCATTACAGACTTTTTCCAATTCACCAGTTTTGTTTTTCAGTGAATTGCTGTCTTTTTCCATTTCACCAATTTTGTTTTTCAGCGAATTGCTGTCTTTTTCATATCTCTTTTGCAGGGCATTATATCCTTCTTGCACTGATGTCAATTCATTTCCCCATTTTTCTTCAAACTCTCTTTTGAGATTCTTTATGCAATCTTACAGGAAAGTCTTGTAAAATTGGGAGCAGTTCATGTCTCCCTTTGTGGCTTCCTCTGGAGTTGCTTTACCTTTAGGAACTTCAGAATCTGGGGTCTGCCTTCCTTTCTCTCCATAAAAAGCTCTCTATCATGAGAGTTCTTTCCTGTTTCTTACTAATTATTTAAAGGTTGAGGTCTTTTTAAAGTAGAGCAGCAGCTGCTGTGGTAGTTTGCCCTGGGGTAATTTGGCTGATTGACTTCCAGGTGTGGGGCATTTGGGCTAGGTTCAGTGTTCTCAGTTGTTTTCAATCTACCTTTCACAAAAGGCAGATCTGCCAAAGCACTTGCCGGCAATCAGGGCAGAGTAGGCTGAGAGTCTTGCAGGGACTTCCCAGGTGCTTAGAAACTGCCAAGCTGAGTCCCGCCAGGCTTCCTGCCCTGGTCTCTTGGCAAATTGCGTGAAGCCCAGCCCAACTGAAACAGACCTGCTCTGGAGCTTTTCAAGGTAACTTCTACTAGGAATGTGTTATACTCCAAATATCTGTGGGTTCTTTGACTTCAAAATCAGTTCAGAGGCTTAATCTGCTGTTGGTTTGAGAGACTGTCAGAGGAGGACACAGAGTCCTGTTTTCATTCCACCATCTTGGCTCCGCCCCTCTGACTTGTTCTATTTCTTTCTATATGACCATTTAAGTAATTTATTTCCTCTTCTGTTAATCTGGGCAAGCTATATTTTTCTACATATTCCTCCATTTCATTTAGGTTATTTTTGGCATAAAGTTGGTCAAAATAACTCCTAATTATTGCTTTAATTTCCTCTTCATTGATGGAAAGTTCTCCCTTTTCATTTTTGAGACTAACAATTTGCTTTTCCTTCTTCCTTTTTCTAATCAAATTACCTAGAAGTTTATCTATTTTGTTGTGTTTTTTTTTCATAAAAGCAATTTATAGTTTTATTTATTAATTCAATAGATTTTTTTTACTTTCAATTTTATTAATCTCCTTTTATTTTTAGGATTTCAAGTTTGGTATTTGATTGGGGGGTTTCAATTTGTATTTGTATTCTAGCTTTTGTTGCAAGCCCAATTCCTTGATTTTCTTTTTCTCTATTTTATGCAAATAAGCCTCTAGAGATATAAAATTTCCCCTTATTACTGCTTTGATTACATCCCACACATTTTGGTATGTTATCTCATTATTGTCATTCCCTTGGATGAAATTAGTAATTGTGTCTGTAATTTGCTGTTTTACCCATTCATTCTTTAGGATGAGATTATTTAGTTTCCAATTACTTTTTGGTCTTTCTCTTGGCCTTATATTGCTTGTGCATCAGGATCTGAAAAAAAATACATTTACTATTTCTGCCTTCCTGCATGTGATTTTGAGGTTTTTATGTCCTAACATATGGTCAATTTTTGTATAAGTTCCGTGAACCGCTGAGAAAAAAGTAAACTCCTTTCAGTCTTCATTTAATTTCCTCCAAAGTTCTATCACACCTAACTTTTCTTTTTTTTTTTTTAATTTTTATTTTATTTGCATAACATATGTGTGGGTAATTCTTCAACAATAACCCTTACATAGCTTTCCGTTACAAATTTTTCCCCCCAACTTCCCCACCCCTTCCCTAGATGGCAGGATATCCACTACATGTTAATTATGTTAAAATATTGGCAAATCGAATATATGTATACATATTTCCAAACTTATCATTGGTGTGCAAGAAAAATCTTATCTACACAAACGATATATCAGATAAAGGAAACACAATGTAAGCAAACATCAATCAAGGAGTATGAGAATGTTATGTTGTGGTCCACATTTCACATCCCTCTCTCTGGGTGTATATGGCTTTCTTCAGTGAACAATTGGAGGTGGTTTGAAACATATCATTGTTGAAGAGAGCCATGTCCATCAGAATTGATCGTCATATAGTACTGTTGTTGCCGTGTATAATGATCTCCTGGTTCTGCTCATTTCACTCAGCATCAGTTCATGTAAGTCTCTCCAGGCCTCTCTGAAATCATCTTGCTGGTCATTTCTTACAGAACAATAATATTCCATAACATTCATATACCATAATTTATTCAGCCATTCTCCAATTGAAGGGCATCTATTCAATTTCCAGTTTCTAGCCACTACAAAAAGGGCTGCCACAAACATTCTTGCACATGTGGGGCCTTTTCCTTTCTTTATGATTTCTTTGGGATATAAGCCCAATAGAAATGCTGCTGGATCAAAGGGTATGCACAGTTTGACAACTTTTTGAGCATAGCTCCAAATTGTTCTCCAGAATGGCTGTATCCGTTCACAGCTCCACCAACAATGCATCAGTGTCCCAGCCTTCCCACATCCCCTCCAACATTCATCATTAACTTTTCCTGTCATTTTAGCCAATCTGACAGGTGTGTAGTGGTACCTCAGGGTTGTCTTGATTTGCATTTCTCTGATCAATAGTGATTTGGAGCACCTTTTCATATGACTATAAATAGTTTTAATTTCATCCTCTGAAAATTGTCTGTTCATATCCTTTGACCATTTATTGATTGGAGAATGGCTTGAATTTTTATAAATATGAGACAATTCTCTATATATTTTAGAGATGAGACCTTTATCAGAACCCTTAAATGTAAAGATGATTTCCCAATTTATTGCTTCCCTCCTAATCTTGTCTGCATTGATTTTGTTTGTACAAAAACTTTTTAACTTAATATAGTCAAAGTTATCTATCTGGTTTTCAATTAAAAGTTCCAGTTCTTCTTTGGACATAAATTTATTCCATCTCCACAGGTCTGAGAGGTAAACTATATTATGTTCCTCTAACTTGTTTACAAAATCACTCTTTATATCCAGATCATGAACCCATTTAGATCTTATCTTGGTATGTGGTGTTAGATGTGGGTCAAGCCCTAATTTCTTCCACACTAGTTTCCAGTTTTCCCAGCAGTTTTTGTCAAATAGTGAATACTTATCCCAGAAGCTGGGGTCTTTGGGTTTATCAAAAACCAAATTGCTATAGTTATTGCCTCATTTGTCTTGTGATTCTATCCTATTCCACTGATCGACTACTCTATTTCTTAGCCAGTACCAAATGGTTTTGATGACCGCTGCTTTATAATATAGTTTTAGATCTGGTACAGCAAGTCCACCATCTTCAGCCTTTTTTTTCATTAATCCCCTTGAAATTCTAGACCTTTTGTTTTTCCAAATGAACTTTGCTACTATTTTTTCTAGATCTGTAAGATAATTTCTTGGGAGTTTGATTGGTATGGCACTAAATAAGTAAATTAGTTTGGGTAGTATTGTCATTTTTATTATATTCGCTCGTCCTACCCATGAGCATTTTAAGTTTTTCCAATTGACTAGGTCTGATTTGATTTGTGTGGAAAGTGTTTTGTAATTTAGTTCATATAGTTCCTGACTATCCCTTGGCAGATAAATTCCCAAATATTTTATACTATCAACAGTTATTTTGAATGGAATTTCTTTTTGTATCTCTTGCTGCTGAACTTTATTGGTAATATATAAAAATGCTGATGATTTATGTGGATTTATTTTGTATCCTGCCACTTTGCTAAAGGTGTGAATTGTTTCTAGTAGTTTTTTAGTTGAGTCTCTAGGATTCTCTAAGTATACCATCATGTCATCTGCAAAGAGTGATAATTTGGTTTCTTCACTACCTACTCTGATTCCTTTTATCTCTTTTTCTTCTCTTATTGCTAAAGCTAACATTTCTAATACAATATTAAATAGTAATGGTGACAGTGGGCAGCCTTGTTTCACTCCTGATCTTATTGGGAATGGTTCTAGTTTGACTCCATTACATATGATGCTTGCTGAAGGTTTTAAGTAGATACTACTTATCATTTTAAGGAAAAGCCCATTTATTCCTATACTCTCCAGTGTTTTTAATAGGAATGGGTGTTGGATTTTATCAAAGGCTTTTTCTGCATCTATGGAGATAATCATATGATTTTTATTATTTTGGTTATTAATATAATTGATTATGCTAATAGTTTTCCTAATATTGAACCAGCCCTGCATTCCTGGTATAAATCCTACTTGGTCATGATGTATTATCCTGGGGATGACTTTCTGTAATCTTGTTGCTAAAATCTTATTTAAAATTTTTGCATCAATATTCATTAGGGAAATGGGTCTATAGTTTTCTTTCTCAGTTTTCTCCCTACCTGGTTTAGCTATCAGCACCATATCTGTGTCATAGAAGGAATTTGGTAGTACACCTTCTTTCCCTATTTTTTCGAATAGTTTATATAGTATTGGGATTAATTGTTCCTTGAATGTTTGGTAAAATTCACATGTAAATCCATCTGGTCCTGGAGATTTTTTCTTAGGGAGTTGATTAATAGCTTGTTCTATTTCTTTTTCTGAAATAGGGCTATTTAAATAATTTATTTCCTCTTCTGTTAATCTGGGCAATCTATATTTTTGTAGATACTCCTCCATTTCATTTACATTCTCAAATTTATTGGCATAAAGTTGGGCAAAGAAACTCCTAATTATTACTCTAATTTCCTCTTCATTGGAGGAAAGTTCTCCCTTATCATTTTTGAGACTAATAATTTGATTTTCCTCTTTTCTTTTTCTAATCAAATTAACTAAAGGCTTATCTATTTTGTTGGTTTTTTCATAAAACCAACTCTTACTTTTATTTATTAATTCAATAGTTTTCTTATTTTCAATTTTATTGATCTCCCCTTTAATTTTCAGAATTTCCAATTTGGTATTTAATTGAGGGTTTTTATTTTGGTCTTTTTCTAGCTTTTTTAATTGTAAGCCCAGTTCATTAATCTTCTCCTTCTCTGTTTTACGCAAGTAAGCATCTAGAGATATAAAATTACCCCTTATAACCGCTTTAGCCGAGTCCCACAAATTTTGGTATGTTGTCTCATTGTTGTCATTCTCCTGGATGAAATTTTCGATTGTGTCTATAATTTGCTCTTTCACCCATTCGTTCTTCAGGATTAGATTATTTAATTTCCAAATAACTTGTGGCCTATTTTCTCCTGGCCTTATATTACATGTGAGTTTTATTGCATCATGATCTGAGAAGGATGCATTTACTATTTCTGCTTTTCTGCAATTGATTTTGAGGTTTTTATGCCCTAACACATGATCAATTTTTGTATAAGTTCCATGAACCCCTGAGAAAAAAGTATACTCCCTTCTATCACCATTCAATTTCCTCCAGAGATCTATCATACCTAACTTTTCTAGCCTTTTGTTAACCTCCCTAACTTCTTTCTTATTTATTTTGGAATTTGATTTATCTAATTGTGAGAGAGCAAGGTTGAGATCTCCCACTAGTATAGTATTACTGTCTATTTCTCCTTGCATCTCTCTTAACTTCTCCTCTAGGAATTTGGATGCTATACCACTTGGTGCATATATGTTAAGTATTGATACTGCTTCATTGTCTATGGAACCCTTTAGTAAAATGTAGTTTCCTTCCTTATCTCTTTTAATTAGATCTATTTTTGTTTTTACTTGATCCGAGATAAGGATTGCTACCCCTGCCTTTCTTTGTTCACCTGAAGCATAGAAGATTCTGCTCCAGCCCTTTACCTTCACTCTGTATGTATCTCTATGTTTTAGATGTGTTTCTTGTAAACAACATATTGTAGGATTCTGGCTTTTAATCCAGTCTGCTACCCGCTTCCGTTTTATGGGAGAGTTCATCCCGTTCACATTCACAGTTAAAATAACTATATCTGTATTCCCTGCCATCTTATTTACCCAGAGTTATGATTTTCTCTTCCCTTTCCCCTCTCTCCCTTCCCCCCTCCCCAGTACTTTGCTCTTGAAGACCACCTCCCACCAATAATCCTCCTCCCTTTAGAGTCCCTCCCTCCCCTTTATACCTTTCCCCTAATCCTTCTATTAGTTTATCCCTTTCCTTTTCTTCCCTCCCTCCTACCTTCCCACAAGGAGGGTCAGTGCTTTCTTTGAAGCCAAATGTGTCTGATATACTCTCTTAGAGTCCAATCTAATGAGAGTAAGGTTTACACAATCAATACTCATCGCCCTCCCTTCTTCCCCTCAATTATATTAGATCTTCTATGTCTCTTTATGAGATTTTGCCTTATTTTACCTCCTATATTTTTACTTTATTTTGCCTCCTTTTCCCCCCTCCCCCCTTTTTCTTTTTCAGTATGGTATCCCTTCCACCTCTAATTTCTTTTCCATTATTATCAAAGAAAAATCAAATTATACTGCCATTCTTTAAAGGATACCTATAGTAGGAATATAGTTCTCAAGAGTTTTCCTTTTTACCTTTTTATGTTTCTCTTGAGTTCTCTATTTGGAGGTCAAATTTTTTGTTCAGATCAGGTCTTTTCATTAGGAATAGGTGAAATTCTCCTGTATCATTGAATGACCATCTTCTTCCCTGGAAGATGATGCTCATTCTAGCTGGATAACTTATTCTTGGCTGTAATCCAAGTTCTTTTGCCTTTCGGAATATCTGGTTCCAGGCCCTTCGATCCTTCAATGTGGAAGCTGACAGATCCTGTGTAATTCTAATGACAGTTCCTCGGTATTTGAACT
>JAJPUD010013937.1:0-42359 GCA_023553655.1 Myrmecobius fasciatus | reverse complement strand
GACCACACTTTCAGCTGCTCTCAATCCACCCTTTATCAAAGGTAGACCTGCCAAAGCACCTGCCCGCAAGCAGAGCAAAGTGGCCCAAGGGTCTCCCAGGGACTTCCTGGCAGCCTAAAATCTTCTGGTACTTCCCAGCCCTGGACTTACACCCTGGCTGCACACTGGCATCTGAGCGCTGGGAGCTGCTCGATCCCCTGCCCGTCTAAAACTGACCTCAGAAGTTCTTTCAAAGTAGATATTTGATAGAAGTGCGTTGTAGTCCAAGTGTTTGGTGATGCCCTCACTCCAGAACCAATTTGGAGGCTCAATTTGTCTGGGTCTGAGGGAAGGTCTCAGGAGCTCACAGAGAAAGCTGTCTGCAGTTTCCCATCTTGGCTCTTGCGCGATTTTATAATTTTAAAGGAAAATTCATTTGTATTTGTGCTTTCAAGTGTTTTTATAGGAATATGTGTTATATTTTGTCAAAAATTTTTTCTGCAAATATTTTTATGATCAGGTGTTTTGTTACTTTTGTTACTAATATAATCAATTGTATTAATAAATTTCCTTATATTGCACTAGCTCTCTATTCCCAGTATAAATCCCACCTGGTCATAGCCTATGAGCTTTGTGATATATTGTTGTAGTCTTCTAGGTAGTATTTTATTTAGGATTTTTGCATCTATATTCATTATTAAAACTGGGCTGTGATTTTCTTTCTTTGCTTTTGCTTTTCCTGGTTTAGATATCAGCACCACATTTGTTTCATAATAGGAGTTTGGTAGGAGTCTTTCTTTGTCTATAATTACAATTTATTTAATATTGTAATTAGTTGATCTTTAAATGGTTGGTAGAATTCATTTGTAAATCCAACTGATCCTGGTGCTTCTTTCTTAAGATGCTGATTTATGGCATGTTCAGTTTCTTTTTCTAAAATAAGTTTATTTAGATATTGTATTTCCTCTTCTGTTAGTCCTAGGTAGTTTTTATTTTTGTAAGTATCTTTCCATTTCATGTAAATTGTCAAATTTGTTGGCATGTTATTGGGCATATGACTCGTAATTATTGTTTTAATTTCATCTCCATTAATGGTGTATTCAGCCTTCCATTTTTTATATTAGTGACCTGATTTTATTCTCTTTAAAAATTATATTACCTAATGGTTATTCTATTTTATTAGTTTTTTTCATAAAATCAACTCCTAGTTTTATTAATGGTTTTCTTACATTCAATTTTATTAATTTCACCTTTAATTTTTAGGATTTCCAATTTGGTGTTTAATTGGAGATTCTTAATTGAATCTTTGTTTTTTTAAACTACATAGCAAATTCATTTATCTATTCTTTCTCTACTTTACAGATAGAAAATTTTCTCTAAGTACTTACTGTCTTTGCTGCATTCTGTAAGTTCTGATAAGTTGTCTCGTTATTGTCATTCTCTTTAATACCTTTATTAATTGTTTCTATGACTTGTTCTTTAACTTACTTGTTCTTTAACCCCCTCATTCTTTAAGATTAAATTATTTAGTTTCAAATTAGTTTTTTTGCTTGGCAGTCAGGGATAAGCCACTTGCCCAGGGTTCACATAGCTAATAATTATCAAGTATCTGAGACCAGATTTGAACTCATGTCCTCTTGACTCCAGGACCAGTACTCTTTACCTTGTGCCATCTAGCTGCCACTCCAATTAATTTTCAATCTCTATTTCCATGTTCTATTATTAAATGCAACATTTTTACTGTACCATATAATCTGAAAATGATGCATTTAATATTTTTCTGCTTTTCTCCATTTAATTGAAAAGTTTTTATGAATATAATATATGGTTAACTTTTATAAAATTTCCATGTACCACTGAGGTATTCTATTCCTTTGTATGCCAATTCAGTTCTCTCCAGATATCTGTCTGATGTAGATTTAATTAAATCTATTTTAGTTTTAACTTTGAGATCACAACTGGTACGCCTGATTTTTTTTTTCTTCAGCTGAAGTGTAATAAATTAGACTCCCATCTTTTATTTTACTCTATGTGTGCCTCTTATTTTTAAATGTGTTTCTTGTAAATAATATATTTTCATGTTCTGGTTTTGACTGTGTGCTATTCCTTTCTTTGCTATGGATGAGTTCATCTAATTCCCATTCAAAGTTGTAATTAGTAGTTTGATATTTTCCTCCATCCTACTTTTCCTCACTGCTTATCCTTTTATCTCTCTTTTTGCCATAGCCTTCAGAAATCAATACACTTTTAACCACATCTCCCTAATCCACATACCCTTCTATTGTTATCCTTATCCTAACCCTCCTTATTATTCTCCTTTTAACCCAATTCCACCATATCCTCCTTTTTGCTATAACAGTTTTTCCATTCATGCTTTTCTTGTATGAGATAATTTCTTCCATTTTACCTCTTCCTACACCATTTTTTAAGGATCATCCCATCATGATAAGTTCAGATCAATTCAACTTTAAGCCATATAAACTACTCTACTAATGAAAACATTCTTATGAGTTAAAGATATTTTTCCCATATAAGATAAACAGTTTAACCTTATTGAATTCCTTGTAGTTAGTCTTTCATAATTACCTTCTTATATTTCTCTTGGTTCTTATAAGTCATATTTTCTGTTTAGTTCTTGTCTTTTCCTCAAGAATACCTAAAAATCCCATAGTTCATTAAATATCCTTTTTTTAATTTCTCAACTTTGCTGGGTATTCTTGGTTGCAAACCCAGCTTCTTTGCTCTTTTTAGTATTACATACCCTTTCAGTGTTTAATGTTAGAAGCTACTATATCTTGTATTATTCTTACTGTAACTCCACAATATTTCATTTTTTTCTTAGTTGCTTGTTGGGGCAGCTGAATGGCACAGTGGATAGAGTACCAGCCTTGGAGTCAGAAGGACTTCAGTTCAAATTCAGGCCTCAGACAGTTAACACTTACTAGCTCTGTGTCCCTGGGTAAGTCACTTCACTGTAACTGCCTTGCTAAAAAATAACAAAAAAAACCCCAAAAGTGTTAATCTAGTTACTTGTAATATTTTCCCTTGACCTGAAAATTTTAACTGCATTGTTTTTATTAGTGTTTTTTAGCATATCTTTTAAGTGGTGATTGGTGGATTTTTTCAATTTCTATTTTGTCCTTTAATTCTAGAACTTCCCAGGGGCTCATCAGGTGACTGTAAGTGCCAGCTCACTCCCCTACCCTACAGCTGGAACCAGGACCTCCCTCTCCTGTGGTACCCTCAGCCAGCAGAGCCCCCATTTCTCTACACAGTATTGGCACATGCTCATTCCTCCTCCAGGGAAGCCTCCTCTGGGACCTTGGCTAATCAGAAAGCCTGGGCTCTGCATCCAACTCCAGTGAGTAGAGGACTCTCAAATCTTCCCCAGTAGCTGCCCAACTGCCACAACCTTATTGGGGTGAAAATTGCCAAAGCTGAGGCTGCCTGGCACTATCTGTGCCTCCCCATTCCCCTGGGCTTGTTGTTTGTTGATGCTGCCCATCTGCCACTGGCCAGGCCTCAACCCCACGAGGTCAGAACTTTGCTAAAGTCCTCCCAAGTTGTCTTAGGTTCAAGAATTTCTTTCCCCCACCTTTTAATTACTTCTGCTCCTGTAAAGTTTACTTTGAGACATTATTTTATTTATGAGGGAATTTGACAGAGCCAGATAATTTTTTCCCTTATTTTGCCATCTTCCCACAATTCCCTCCTTATATGCTGCTAACCATATCTTTTAACCATTTTTGATTTTATTGTTGTCTTGTATATGTGAGATTGTGATTATCAGAATGATTCTAGGGAGTCCAGATTAATCATGATAAATACTATTCCAGCTCCTTTTTAAAGTGATTCTTACAAGATTTTAATATTCTATAATTTGCAGGCAAATTGCATAACCAAGAGAATAATCATATTTTTAAAAAACTGAGTTTCATATCAGGGAGCACCCCATTAAATTTGAATGTGAAAAAGTAATTTAAAAGTATGTAAAGTGTGGCTAGTATTGTGTTGGGTACCATAGGGCTTTTAAAAATGATGAAAGGTACCTTGGAGATCATTTAATCTAAATATGCTCATTTTCTATAAGGAAATTGAAGATCCAAGCAGCTTAGGCTAACTTATAAGGTCATATAGCTAGTAAGAAATAGAAGATGAGTAGATTGTAAATCCTTTGAGGATACAGACAATGCCTTCATCTTTTTTGTATCTCTCTTTTTCCTTGGCTTCAAGCTTAGTACAATACACAAAATATGTACCATATAAATTCCTTATTCTTATACTTCTTGTGCTTAAGAAGTTTAGAGTTTACCTGGGAAAGATGCAAAGTAATACATCAGTATCCTGTGTTTTTTTCATGTGAACTCTGTTGATGGAGATAGCAATTTATTTATATTTCATAATCTTGCAGATTTGCCTGAAGCACAGAGAGGTCTAGATGTGACATTTGAACCTGGGTCTTTATGCTGTGAAATCTAGGAGATTATGCACTGTCATACTACTTTTCAAGGTAAGATACACTTAAACATTCAGATTGATTGGTGATTATAGAGGTGGGTATTCCTTCCAAGGGAGAGATTGCAAGCTCTGTCTTCCCCATACTTATACTCATCCTGTGTATTTCTAATCATTCAACCTCAAATCTATATCAGAATTTTTGTCTTCACTCTCCGCTCCTTTTTCTTTAAATTAATTTTTAGTGATTTCTTTTCTTCTTCATCACAGTCATTTCTGTAAATACCTCCCTTATCTCAGCCTGTAACACACACAGACACACAGACACACACACACACACACACACACACACACACACACTCTGTACTTTCCATTGTAACAAAGGGAGAAATATAACAAAACAGTTAAGCAAACCTGAGAGGTCATCAGTATCTTATGTAATTTTCCACGTCCTTAGTTTGCTACTTCTCCAACAAAAAGCAATGTGAACATTTCCTCATTTCTTCTCTCTTCATTTTTTTTTCTTTTTTGCAAAATTAGTAGCCTTCCACATGCTGTTAGACCTTCAGAGTCAAAGATAGAACATGGTCAGGTCAATTAGTTATTTTCCTTCTGTTGAAGAGAACATCACAGAGTGACATGACAGACAGTGATCTTAGGTCACTCTTTTCCATTCATTTGATTAATCTCCAAATGCTTCTCGTTTTCTTACTAGACCACGTTCTGACCTAGGCAGACCTTTATTAATGGCTTTATCAGCTTGGCTTTTTTTATGCATTTGCCAGATTGGAAAGACTCTTTTGAGAGAAAATGCAGTGTCAAGTCTCTGGTGACATTTTTTAATATGGAGTGAAAAGCTTTTTTTTAAATTATTAATCTATAATTGAGGAAGTAAAGGGCAATCATATTATTTCAATTGAACTACATCTGCCCAAAGTGCAAGTTGAGATGTTTTATCTAGAGCACCGCAGTGCAGTTTCCATTTTGCAGCACCAAAGCCTAGTGAGCATGATCCTGAGGAGCTGTTTCAGGGATGCATATTCCTCGGAGTCCTTGGTGTTGATTACTTTACTTAATCACTTCCTCCCTGCTACTTCAGAAGGGAGAAATGCAGTCGTGTGCATCAAGAGTAACAAAGACAGATCCCTCGGTCTGTTTCTTTCTCTGTGTTCCAGTCCATGCTTTATCTGCCTGATAAAGGCTCTGGGAAACCAGTATTTATAGCAGACACTACAGAAAATCTAATCAGCAGCTCCAGAGCAAAGAGCTAACCATCCTAAGGCCAATGGGGAATATCCTAGAGATATTTTTCACTGTGTGTTGATGACTTGATGGAATTGGGCATGTTCAGCCTGGAGAAGAGAAGACTCAGGGGGAACATGAGAGCCATGTTCAAGTATCCAAAGGGTGATCATGTGAAGGAAGGATTTGATTTGCTCTGTTTGGCTTCAGAAGATAGAACAAGCAGCTAGGAATGGAAGTTACAAAGAGGTAGATTTAGGTTTGATGTCAGGAAAAATGTCCTAAAAATGAGATCTGTTCCAAAGTGGAATGGACTGATTCAAGAAATAGTGAGGTGCTCCTCCTTGGGGGATTTTAAAGAGAGGCTAAACTACTACTTTTTGGGTGTTTGATGATAGGAATTCTTTCTGTGCGGATATTGACTTGGCTGACTGTTTAGGACAGTCTGTGGGCCAACAAGTATATGTAGGAATCCTCTGTATGGCAGACATTTTCCTGGGCACTGGGACTACAAATGTAATGAATAGACCAAAGAGCTTACATTTTAATGAGGGAGGCAACAAGAGCATATGTGTGTGTATAGAATAAATATAAAGGAAAGTATATACAAAACAGTTCAGTATAAGGTAGTTTGAGAAGGAAGTCGCTAACAATTGAGAGAAATAGGAAAATCATTGTGTAGAAAGTCTTGCATGAACTGTATCTTGAAAGAAGATAATGTTTCCATGAGGTGAAGGTTAGGAAGTCCCCAACCAACTTAAATCCAGTAGTTCTTTTTAAAAAATCATTTATTTTATTTTTAATTTGTAAAATACGGCAAACATTTTCATTATAGTGAATAATAAAAAGATGATTGTACATGAAACAGCAAATCTATCATGTACATCTTCTTATTAAGGTCTACCAGTCATCATCTGGAATCACATGAACATTATGAATGACACCCAGAACACTGAGTCCTTTGGAAAGGAGATTTTCTTTTCTCATGGATGCCTCTTGGAATTCTTCTGTCCTCATTCAGATTGGCAACCTGTTGCATTTACTATTATCTAAGAGTGATGCTGTGACATGCAAAAATGAGGTTGGGGTAAGATTCTGGGGAGCAGGAAATGGCAATATTAAGTCTGTAGTAGGGTCCTAGCTTCAGGAAAGTGTCAATAGGATCTTAAATAAGCCACAAAAGTCCCTAAGCTTAACACCATCTTCTTGGCCATGGAGGCTTTTCCAGCATGAAAAGCTGTCTGCCCCTTTGTTGCTAAAGCCCTGGATGATGCACTTCCTGGATCTTATTAGTTCCACTCTATCTCTCTGGGAGGATAGAAAAACCAGGATTTATGTTGTAGGCCTTACAAATTTCAGGGAACAAAGCAATGATCAGAACTAATATGCTTTAAAGAATGGCAATTCTAGTGAAATATATTCCTTAGCAGTATTAGAAGCTTCAGAACTCAAAGATGCCCAGTTGCAGTCCCAGGCATTACTTTGCTGAGGTGATAACCAGGAAGTTTTCCTGAGGGTGGTACTTTTCCAAAATGTAGACATCTTCTTTCATTCTTATTTTTACCCCTTGACAGATAGATAGAACATCGAAACTCACTTTCCTATTACAGATCTAATCACCTTAATGCTCCTCTTGCTTTAAATAATAGTGGATTATTAAAAAATATTATACTGTTACCTGCTTATTAGGGGAGTTTAAATATAGATATATTAGTGATATGGCAAGGAAGAGAAGAATAATTCAAACAACAGATTCAGGTATTTCTTCAAAACCAATCCTCGTTTCTTCCTACCTATTCAAACTATTTATTGCCAATTAATTCTCCCTCTAAGAAATCTTGACAAAGAGGTTTCTAGTGTCTCCTCTATTTTGAAAGTCCTAGTAGAAAGATATGATCCAACCAATCAATCAAGCAATTGTGACATCCTTAATAAGTGTCTTATCATGTACTAGGTACTGTGTCTGGCTTTGATGATAGCACAAAGAATGAAACATTAATAAACTCAAGTATATGCAAGGCAGTTTGGCAAGGAGGGCACTAGCAGTTTGGAAGGATGAGAAGAGGCTTCATACAGAAGATGGTGCTTGAAGTGCATGTTTAAGGAAGAGAGAATGTGAGGCAAAGATAAAGAGCGACTATTTCAGGCATGGATCGTGGCCAGCACAAAGGCATGGAGAAAGAATATGAGGGAATTTCTGGGAAGTGCCTTTAGATCTAAATGCCCAGGTTTGTTAACATTATTAAAGCCTCAATCTCTGCTTTGTAATCTTGTCATTTAACCTAATGGTTTGCATTTGTAATTTTTTTTGGTTAAACAACTAATTCCCTAGCTAGGAGGTTTTTTTTTCCCCCGTAAAAGGTACTGTTTTATTTTATTTTATTTTATTTTAAATTTTATTTTATTTGCAAAACAAATGTATGGGTAATTCTTCAACATTAACCCTTACATAGCTTTCTGTTACAGATTTTCCCCCCAGCTCCCCACCCCTCCCCTAAATGGCAGGATATCCACTACATGTTAATTATGTTTAGATACTTGGCAAATCGAATATATGTATACATATTTCCAAATTTATCATTGTTGTGCAAGAAAAATCATATCTACATAAAAGACATATCAGATAAAGGAAACACAATGTAAGCAAACATCAATCAAGAGTATGAGAATGTTATGTTGTGGTCCACATTTCATATCCCTCTCTCTGGGTGTATATGGCTTTCTTGAGTGAACAATTGGAAGTGGTTTGAAACATTTTGTTTTTGAAGGGAGCCATGTCCATCAGAATTGATCGTCATATAGTATTGTTGTTGCCGTGTATAATGATCTCCTGGTTCTGCTCAATTCACTCAGCATCAGTTCATGCAAGTCTCTCCAGGCCTCTTTGAAATCGTCCTTCTGGTCATTTCTTACAGAGCAATAATATTCCATAATATTCATATACCATAATTCATTCAGCCATTCTCCAATTGAAGGGCATCTATTCAGTTTCCAGTTTCTTAGCTAGGAGTTTTTGTATCAAGTCTAGACAAGTCTTAATCCTGCTGGCCCATTACTGAAAATTAACATGGAGATTTTATCTACTCTTTGATTTACTTGGACAGAAAGTCACTTAATAGGAAAATATTGAAGTAGGTGTATAATTAAATAATATATGAGAAAGATTTTTAAAAAGATGAGTGCCTTTTGTGCTTTTTAAAAACATCAGTTTAAAATGTAAAGCCTAATCAATTTAAAATGAGGGATTAAGGTAGGCCCCTCTTCCCACATATGTACCTGAAATCCCACCAGAAAGTTCTTCATTAGAAAGGCTTTGATTTGGATTCATAGGCATTACAGTGGAAAGACCTCTGTCACAATGTTCACAGGAAGTTAGCTCTCAGTTATTCATATCTCTTTATAAACTGTTTTTAAAGATAGTTTTATGATGCAGTATTCCTCTTTTTTCTGTGTTACGTATTTGTTTGACAATCATCTGGTGAAACCTGTGGACTCTGTTTCAGAATCATGTTTTTAAATCCATAAATACAATCCATTGGATTATAAAGGAAATCACTTATGTTGTAAGTTGTTAAAATATGTTTTTTAAAAATTCATTGGACTCCAGGTTAAAAACCCCTGGATCAGATGACTTTCTCCTTAAAGCCAGCTAAAATTACTTATATCACTATTTGGGAATGGAAGCTTTAATGAACTAGTGGAGACCAGAAGGGCACCTTTGGAGCAAAGGATATTGCTGAGTACAGGAGCGATCTGAGTCTCCCAATAACTAAGCAGCAGGAAGTTTCTGGGAACCCAGGAAGCAAAAATACAGAGGGAAGTAATGGAGGGTTGAAGAGAAAAGTTACCACTAATCTTGATGATGGCAGCTCTAACTGTATGATCTCTTAATGGAGCATCAATGGCTTTTTGCTGATAATTCTTAGGGACCCAACTGCATCAGACAAGGTGTCTTGTGTCTCAAATCTAACAAGAATTATAGGAAGATTTTGTACTTAAGTTTCCCTGATTAAAAGTTCAGTGCTCAATTCATTACCTAATAAAATATACTTCAGTTAAATAAAAAGACTTGTTTTTGGATGCTGGATTATTTTACAATGAAGATACTCATAAATTTCCATCTTCAATGATTATAAAAATAGCTGTTCAGAATGTATTTTCCAAATCTCAATTTGAAACTAATTAAAAACTATTGTGTGTGTGTAAGTGTGTATGCGTGTTTAACTTTCTTGCAAGATAGAACTCATACTGTCTAAGTATTACTTTTAGGTCCCTGGGCATTGATGGCATTTGAAATCATGTCTATCCTCTGCAAAGGATTTTGAACGAGGAATTGCTTCAGTGTAATTGCTCTGCTTCTGTGTTTTCTCTGTTTATCTAATTCTAACTAGGACAGAGATATTTCCATCTCTACTATTGGGCAGAGAACAATTTCAAGATACAGAAGCCAACTCTCAGTAGGTCACATAACATTTGCCAGTGTCTGTGTTTGTATTAACTTAAACTCAGAAGATAAGACATTAGCTTGATTTTTCCCCAGTCTTTGAAGACTGGATGAATAACTAATGGCTATGAGTCAGGGAATGTGCCTATCTCCAAAGAATTGAAGTTGAGAATTACCCAAAGGGTAATAGAGAGTTGCATGATAGACAAGAAAAGGTTGTAGCACATTACAAAGGAAGAACCCAGAAGGAAAAGCTAAATAACAGACATATTCAAATAAATGTATGAACAGAATACAAGATGGGTCTGTCACATAGTAAGAATGAGGATTAATTGATGAATTAGCTCTGTATTCCACCAAGATCCTCACAAGGTCAAGCAACAACAGGGAAGTGCCCAGGAATAGTGGGTTGATCCTTCATGTTGAACTTATTGAAGGACATGGGCAATAGTACTACAGGACCAACAAGTATAGATGTTGGCCATCTGCTTTGTTGGAAAACCTGGCCACATGGATGAGATCACAAATTCACTTGAGGATTTGAGAAAGACTAGCTAGATCACTAATATTTGATATAGGATGGGGGAGGCAAGTGGGACAGAAATGAAGCATTATATAATCTATTCTAGAAGGGCAACTATAAAATTGGAAAATAACTTCATGTAAACACTGAGAAATGACTGGGCATTTGCTGCTATGGAAATGCATATGTAGCTATTATCAAAGTTAGTTTAATGATGACCATATTTAAACTTATTTACCACTTTGTTCTTAATTTTCATATTTTGGGCCAGAATAAAAATTGGGGAAATTTTATAACTCACTTAAGTCATCTTAAATTCTGATGTATTTAATTATCTTCCAGTTTGCATTATAATTATTATTATAAGTATATGCCTCTAATTTCTTTTTACTAGATATATTATTTATTTTTCTAGGTACTAGGTTTACTTTAAGATCAGTAGGCCCTTAATAAATATTTGTAGAATTGAATTAAATGTATAGAAAACTTACGACTTTGGTAAAATTATAAAGTAGGTACAGTTTGTCTTAGTTAAGCTGTCCTAATCTTTTTTATATTTTCTCAGAGATTCTAGGAAGGGTGCTCATCCTTGTAGTGCCCCATACCTAAGTCAACCTTTTCCTTCAACACCTTTCCTGTCTTATGTTTTCTTTCTTCAAGCCTGTTTAGACAAGCGGAACTTCTCTATTAACAAGAGCACCAACTTGTTGAGATGGAAACTTATCTTTGAGAGACTCATTAAAAGCACACTTTAGACATCTTAGGTAGCAGACAAGGATGATGGGGATGATGGATACCTCATCCTGTTACCACATGGTTTTAGAGTCTTCTCTTGGATCTCTATATTTCAGAGCTTTGCATTCTGTATAGTTTGGAGATTATAATTCAAGATAGCAGCATCTCAAAAATGCTGTTCTTAATTTGTGAAGGTTCAGTCTTACTTCTCAGTGATTGTGAGCAACACTTCTTTCATGTTGCACCTCTATTTTAGTTACTGAATTTTTTTCTTCAATTTTTAAAATACCTTTTGTGACATCTTTAACAGTCAGCATTGTTACCCTCCTTCACTCTCCCAATGACTTCTCCCCTAAAACAAAAGATGAACATAATAAAACCAGTTCAGTGAAACTAACAAAAGAGTCCAGTATTAGAATTCTCAGAAATATTTTGGCATTTTTATTTTCAAAAAGGAATTTTTTTATTCCAGAAAAGCTGGAAAGCCTCTATTGTAGAAATCTGGCCATTTGACTGTGTCCTTCTCAGGATCTGTTATTGTTAAGTCATTTCAGGATTCAGTTGTCTCACTTCATGACTCCATTAAGCGTTTTCTTGACAAAGATATCACAGTGGTTTGCCATTTCATTCTCCAGCTCATTTGACAGATGAAGAACTGAGATAAACAGGGAGAAGTGACTTGCCTAAGGTCATACAGATAATAAATGTCTGAGGCCACATTTGAACTCATTAAGATGAGTCTTCCTGCCTCCAGGCTGAGCACTATTCACTGTTACTTACCTGCTCCTCTAGGTCCCAGGTTCTTAAAACTGTTGTTTGCAACTCCAACTATTATAGCTGAATGTAGAGGTCACAAAATTACGATTTGTCATCAATAAATGTTTTATTTGTGTATCTATTTTATATATCTGGAGTCGCATAAAAATTTCTTGGGAAAAAGGAGTCATGAGTGGGAAAAAGTTTAAAGAGCGCTAGTCCAGGTATATAGAAAATGCTAAATTAGTCCAACATGTAGTAATGCTGTGTAATGCCTGCAATTTAGGGTTATTGTGTTATTGTAACACAAATCTTTGTGTTACAATAAACAATATATACATATATACACACACACACACACATATATATATATGATTCACCTGTTTCATTGGCTGTTTTAGGAGTTGTTAATTTTGCTGTTGTTGTTGTCCTTGATGTTATAGAGGTTAAAAATTCTCTACCTATGGCCAAACTGATAGTTAGCATCATCACACTTTTTTGTACTAGTTTTGGAAGATCAGATCCATTGTAGACTCTGTCTTAGAGGGCTTGTCAACTTGGTGGGGTACTAGATTTTATATCTTCTTTATGCAGTCTTTGAAAATCCAAGATTTCCTTGTCACTGTCATGAGGCATCAGAGAAAGGCTTTGGTAAGAGACAATGTTTGTATATGTTTTAATTTCCTCTAGGATGCATCTGCATCCATAAAAAGAACTATGAAGATTTATTGTAAGTCAACACACGGTGCTATGTTCTTATCTTTTTTTCTATTTTTTTTTCTCGCTTGTGGTTTTTCCCTTTGTTCTGAGTTTCCTCTTCCAACGTGATTCATAAAGAAATGCGTATTTTAAAAAGTTAATATACATGTATAAACAGAAAAAAATAAGGCAGTTTAAAAAAATATTAAAGGCTGTTCCTGCCCTCAAGGAACTTAATATAGTGGGGAAAGACTATACATCAAAGGAAGCTGGAAGGAATGGTGTGGAGGAGGATCAGTGAATATCTTGTTCCATGGAGTTGAAACCCAGTAGTAGAGACGCAAATGGAGAGTGGAATGAGTAGTAAGTCCAATTTCTGCTCTCTATAAAAGAAAGTTTTTAGAAGGAATTTAGTATTCTTCCCTTTAGCCCTCCAGTCAGAGAGGAGAGGAAACTGAGGTTGGTAATATCCAAGGCTTGACATAGTAACATGGCAATGAGATAGGAATTGAACATTCATTTTAGAAATATTGTTAGTCTTTATTGCAAAGAGATGATAAAAATATACTACTTCTGTGTTGATGAAGTCACTGAAAAAGAGAACAGAGAGAGAGTTGCACAAAAAGAGACAGAGAGAGAGAAAGGGGCGGGGCAGGGACATAGGATGAAAGTGTATGTGTAGGAAGAAAAGGGCCAAGGACAGAGGTTGGGGAGTGTCCAGAACTCAGTCAAATAGTCTATTTAAACACTTGGTTGATTGATTTTTTTGGGGGGGGACTCATTGATTCTTTGTTTAAAGTGATTTATCAATTTAGGCTAAATAGTTGACCAGACTGATAAAAGGGGAAAACACAAAATGAGCATATCCTCATTGGGTTTGGGTTGTCTGCCAACAATACAGAAGTCTACAATGGCTAAGGGGGCTGTGAGGTATAATGGAAATGACAGTAGATTTGAGATCATAAGGCTTGTAAATGAGTCCCAGCTCTACCACTTATTTATTATGTAAAATTGAGACAATCAGTCAATATTTTTTCTCTTGAGTTTCTTGTTTGTAAAATGAGAATACTGAGACTAGTGCCTATTTCAGAGGATTCTTGTAAAATTGAACAAATGATGAATGTAAAGCATCCTAAAAAACAAAAAAGCCAAAAAAATTAATGTCCACTAGATTATTTAACAAAACAGTACAGTTAGAGTTGGAAAGCATCTTTTAAGGTAAGCTAGTACTACTTCTCATCTCATGCATGTATACTTTAAGCAATATCCCTGGCCATCAGCTCACCTACTTTAACAAGCCCTAGTACTTCTTTATTGACTATTAGATAAAATATAAACTTTTGTTTTTTTTATTTAAAACCTTAGAAATTGGATTCTAGTCTACTTTTCTACAATAATTCCACCCTATTCCATTGCTCACATTCAAAGTTCTGATTATGTACTCCTGTTTGTCCATCCCAATGCAGGATGTTTCATCTCATATGTCCATTTGTTTGAGCAGGATGTCAACCAGGCCTAGGATATCCTAATTCCTTACCTTTACATGTTGGAAGCACTAGTTCCCTTCAAGGGATGGCTCAAATGCCACTTCCTTTCATAGGCCTTTCCTGATTTCTGTGCTTGTTACCATTCCTCCTAGTCATTTTATATTAATTTTTTATACACTCTGTATTTCTTTATTTGTGAACATACTTTCTCCCTCCAGTAGAATGCAAGCTCCTTGAGGTCAGGGGATATCTTCCCTCCAACATACTCTACCATCCAATAACTGTACTTCTTGCTGTCCTGGCCCAACATATTCCATCACTCTATGCATTCTCATTAGCTATCTTCCATGCCTCAAATGCTCTTATTCTTCCCCTTCACTTATCACTTCATTGACTTTCTTCTGATTGCTGATAAAATCCCATCCTTTGTAAGGGGCCCTTTGGGTCTTCCTAAATCTTAGAACTTTCCCTTTTGAGATTGCCTCCAGTTTTTCCAATTGGTGTCTTGCTTGTGCATATATATATATAATATGCATATATATACCATGTTAACTCTACTATTAGACTGTGAGTTACAGAAGAGCAGAGATTTTTTTGTTTGTCTTGTCTTGTTTTGTTTTGTTTTTTTTATTTTACTTTAGCTTTTCTTTATATCGCTAACACAGTGGCAGCATATAATTGGTGCTTAATAATGTTTATTGGCTTTACTGATTCTTAATTAGGCACTTAATACTTTTGGATTGATCAGAAATCATTGGGTCTCTTTTTAACAAAAACCTCTATTAATGAGGAATCCGCTATGTTATAGTGTAGTTCATTCTATTTGGGGGGACACCTTTTAATAGTACAACCTGCTATAGGTGAATAAATTTATCTCCGAGTAACTTTCACCCATTGGCCTTGGTAATTTAAAAAAAACTACTTCTAATGGATAATTTCGCTCTGGATGTCATTTACATAATTTTACATCCCTAATGGGTTTAAAAATAACCGGTAGTTAGAGTGTTTTCGAAGCTTAATTGGAAATAGCTCCTTTTTTTTCATTTTTTTCTTTTCACCTAAGATATAACTCAGGTCACTAAAGCATCACCTTTGGTTTCGAACATATAAATGAAAAGCTGCCCAGATTTCAAAGTCTGCCATAATCTGACCCATCCTTAGCCAACTGTCTTGTTACCATCTCTCCCCCCCCCAGCCTGACCCTCTACTTTACTGTAGCCAGTTTTGTTTTTGTGACCCGAACGTGCCTTTCTCTGTGCCTTTGCTATTTCTATCCTTCAACTTCCTGGAAAGCTTTGTGATTTTCTCACTTTGTGTCATGAAAATAGCACTGAATTCAGGTTCAGCAGACTCAGATTGCAGGCTCAGCTCTGCTATTCACTAGCTCTGTGATCCAGGACAAGTTACTTAAACCATCTGACCCTCAAGTTCTTCTTTACAAAATGCTGATACTGAACTGTCTGGCACATAGAATTTCTGGGAGGAAAGTATTTTCCAAAACGTGACAAAGTCCAGCTATGTGAGTCTTCTTTGCCACCTTCATCATCTCAATTCACTGCAAGGTGCAGCTTTCTGCCCAGTATGGAAATGAGGAAGAGCACACAATAGTGTGGAGGATAGATGGGAGAGAAGGAAGAAGATCTCTTAGCAAGCTCCTCAGCAGGTTGAAGGAAGTAATAAGGGCCTGTCCTAGGGGGATAGCTATGGAAATTAGAGAGCAAAGAACTTCACTGTTACAGAATAACTATGCTTGGTAAGGTCAAACACCAGATTTTCAAAAATGAGAGAGATTGGGACCACTGGCAAAGTCATCAAGTCAGAAAGAAGTGATTTTTGGGGAAAGATAGTGGTTTCATTTTGAGGTGTGTTGAGCTGGAGGGAATGAAAGAATATTGATAATTGAAGTCTGGAGGTTTAAAAAGAGGTCAGATATTGAAAGAGATTTGTGGGTGTTTTTGAAGTTGTAGTTGAGGCCATGTGACTGAATCCAATTGCCAGTGGATAGTGTGAAAGAAGGAAAAGGGCCTAGGACCCTTGAGTAAGAGTCACCAGAAGGTGTTGAATACAGGACAGACAGCCAGGAAAAGAAACAGAAGAAAAGCTGTTAGGAGGGATTAGTGAAAAATCATAGGGTGAGGAAGACCTCAAGGCTTCAAGAAAAATCGTATCTACAAAAAAGAAAAATCAGATAAAGAAAACACAATGCAAGCAAACATCAATCGAGAGCATGAAAATGTTGTGTTGTGGTCCACATTTCACATCCCTCTCTCTGGGTGTATATGGCTTTCTTCAGTGAACAATTGGAAGTGGAAACCTCTCATTTTCATGCTCTGTAAGGTCAAGAAATACATATAGAAATGTTTATATTTTATTTAATAAATTGAATTTGAGGATAGCCTAAAGCTTTATTAAAAAAGAAAAAAACCCTCTGCAAAGTTTTCCAGTAAGAGAGAATTTGGTGTCTGGCAAATTTTAATGGGTTGTTCTCCTGAAGTAGTTGTTATATTGTGTCTTTTATGAGGCACCCAGTAGAATTTTTTGTTTTAGTTTTTAAATGAGACATTTACTTAAGAGATATACGCAAAACAAACATACAAATATCCTCCTCCTCTACCCCCACACACATATGCACACACCTCAGAGACACACCTTTAAGCTCAGTTCCTACTTAACATTGGTTCCACTAAATTCATGTTTGTATGTGTGGATCGTCACTTCTAAAGATTTCTCTTTTCTTCTTATAAGTCCAGACTCTGGAACAGTGGTGTGCTGTGGGATCCTGTGATCTTTCACAATTCCCCTCTTTTCACCTAGAATTAAAAGAACAAAAGTAGAAGACAGTACTAGAGGCCCATTCCTTTGAGCTAAAGTGGCATTACTGGGGACAAGGCTTTAAGGGCTATACAAAGATGTATTGCCAGACACCTTCTGAAAAGGAGTCTTACCAAGGATACAAATGTCCACAGACTACTAATTATAACATTAAGGTCAAATCCTAAATATTTTTTGGCTTTCTCAAATCAACCAGCTGTCATGGGAATACTAAGCACTGCCAGATGTGACACCTGAAAATAAAAGTTCAGTAACAAATCCAATTCTGTCTGACTATTGACCTCCCTGGCCTCGTTAAAGTTCCATCTAAAATCTTATCTTCTTCAGGAAGTTTCCATCTCTTCTTAATTCCAGTGCCTTCTCTCTGTTAAATCTTTCCTAATTTTCCAATATATAGCTCATTTTATTCATGTTTGTTTGCATGTTGTCTCCCCATTAGATTGTAAACTGTTTGAATACATGTTTGTTTGATTGATAGCAGAAAAGAACTTGAAAGGTAAAGCACTTTTTTTTAAAGATCCCTGGGTTCTGGGTCCTATTTATGGATCCTGATTCAAAAAGCAGGACTTTTTAATGGTAGGATTAGTGGGCATGAGGATTAGGAGATCTGAACCTGTGCCTTTCAGAGTGCTTTGGAAATTCTGTCCCAAAAATGTCTCCTGAGGCAATCACTCCTATGCCTAAAGAACACTCTTCCCCCAAACTAGAGATCCTAGCCTATTAAATTTTCAGATTCAACATTAGGTTGAGTCTGTGTGCCTTCACTGAATTTGGACTGACTGCTGAGGAAATGTTTTTGTTTCTTGACTATTCATCTCCTAGGTTGGAAACAGAAATGAATTGTTAATAATCATTGTAGTAACCTGATTTTTACTGAAAATCAAATTCATTATTATTATTTTTTAAAATTTTATTTTATTTGCAAAACATATGTATGGGTAATTTTTCAACATTAACCCTTACATAGCTTTCTGTTAAAGATTTTTCCCCCCAACTCCCCACCCCTCCCCTAGATGGCAGGATATCCACTACGTGTTAATTATGTTAAAATATTTGGCAAATTGAATATATGTATACATATTTCAAAACGTATCATTGCTGTGCAAGAAAAATCATATCTAAACAGAAGACATATCAGATAAAGGAAACACAATGTAAGCAAACATCAATCAAAAGTATGAGAATGTTGTATTGTGGTCTGCATTTCATATCCCTCTCTCTGGGTGTATATGGCTTTCTTCACTGAACAATTGGAAGTGGTTTGAAACATTTCATTGTTGCAGAGAGCCATGTCCATCAGAATTGATCGTCATATAGTATTGTTGTTGCCGTGTATAATGATCTCTTTTTTCTGCTCATTTCACTTAGCATCAGTTCATGCAAGTCTCTCCAGGCCTCTCTGAAGTCGTCCTGGTGGTCGTTTCTTACAGAACAATAATATTCCATAATATTCATTTACCATAATTTGTTCAGCCATTCTCCAACTGAAGGGTATCTATTCAGTTTCCAGTTTCTAGCCACTACAAAAAGAACTGCCACAAACATTCTTGCACATGTGGGGCCCATTCCTTCTTTTATGATTTCTTTGGGATATAAGCCCAATAGAAATGCTTCTGGGTCAAAGGGTATGCATAGTTTGATAACTTTTTGAGCATAGCTCCAAAGTGCTATCCAGAATGGCTGGATCCGTTCACAGTTCCACCATCAATGCATCAGTGTCCCAGCCTTCCCACATCCCTTCCAACATTCATCATTAACTTTTCTTGTCCTTTTAGCCAATCTGACAGGTGTGTAGTGGTACCTCAGGGTTGTCTTGATTTGCATTTCTCTGATCAATAGTGATTTGGAACACCTTTTCATATGACTAGTTTTTCATATTCATATTCATATGAATAGTTTTTATTTCATCCTCTGAAAATTGTCTGTTCATATCCTTTGACCATTTATCGATTGGAGATTGGCTTGAATTTTTATAAATATGAGACAATTCTCTATATATTTTAGAGATGAGACCTTTATCAGAACCCTTAAATGTAAAGATGATTCCCAATTTATTGCTTCCCTCCTAATCTTGACTGCATTTGTTTTGTTTGTACAAAAACTTTTTAACTTAATATAGTCAAAGTTATCTATCTGGTTTTAAATTAGGAGATCCAGTTCTTCTTTGGACCTAAATTTATTCCATCTCCATAGGTCTGAGAGGTAAACTATATTACATTCCTCTAATTTACTTATAGTATCACTCTTTATATCCAGATCATGAACCCATTTAGATCTTATCTTGGTATGTGATGTTAGATGTGGGTCAAGCCCTAATTTCTTCCACACTAGTTTCCAAGTTTCCCAGCAGTTTTTGTCAAATAGTGAGTATTTATCCCAGAAGCTGGGGCCTTTGGGTTTATCAAAGACTAAATTGCTATGGTTATTGCCTAGTTTGTCTTCTGATTCTATCCTATTCCACTGATTGACTGCTCTATTTCTTAGCCAGTACCAAATGGTTTTGATGACTGCTGCTTTGTTATATAGTTTTAGATCTGGTACAGCAAGTCCACCATCATCAACCTTTTTTTTTCATTAATCCCCTTGAAATTCTTGACCTTTTGTTTTTCCAAATGAACTTTGCTACTATTTTTTTCTAGATCTGTAAGATAATTTCTTGGGAGTTTGATTGGTATGGCACTAAATAAGTAAATTATTTTGGGTGGTATTGTCATTTTTATTATATTCACTCGTCCTACCCATTAGCATTTTAAGTTTTTCCAATCGACTAGGTCTGATTTTATTTGTCTGGAGAGGGTTTTGTAGTTTAGTTCATATAATTTCTGACTTTCCCTTGGCAGAAAAATTCACAAATATTTTATACTATCAACAGTTATTTATTTTTTTTTTTTTGCTTTTTTTGCTGAGGCAATTGGGGCTAAGTGACTTGCCCAGGGTCACACAGCTAGGAAGTGTCTGAGACCAGATTTGAACTCAGGTCCTCCTGACTTCAGGGCTGGTGCTCTAACCACTGCGCAACCTAGCTGCCCCTATCAACAGTTATTTTGAATGGAATTTCTTTTTGTATCTCTTGCTGCTAAACTTTATTGGTAATATATAAAAATTCTGATGATTTATGTGGATTTCTTTTGTATCCTGCAACTTTGCTATAGTTGTGAATTGTTTCTAGTAGTTTTTTAGTTGAGTCTTTAGGGTTCTCTTTGTATATCATCATGTCATCTGCAAAGAATGATGGTTTGGTTTCCTCATTACATACTCTAATTCCTTTAATCTCTTTTTATTCTGTTACTGAAAAGCTAACATTTCTAAGACAATATTAAATAATAATGGTGACAGTGGGCAGCCTTGTTTCACTCCTGATCTTATTGGGAATGCTTCTAGTTTGTCTCCATTCCATATGATGCTTGCTGATGGTTTTAAGTAGATGCTACTAATCATTTTAAGGAAAAGCCCATTTATTCCTATACTCTCTAGTGTTTTTAATAGGAATGGGTGTTGGATTTTATTGAATGCTTTTTCTGCATCTAAGGAGATAATTATATGGTTTTTGCTAGTTTGGTTTTTAATATAATTGATTATGCTGATAGTTTTCCTGATATTGAACCAGCCCTGCATTCCTGGTATAAATCCTACTTGGTCAAGATGTATTATCCTGGAGATAACTTTCTGTAATCTCATTGCTAAAATCTTATTTAAAATTTTTGCCTCAATATTCATTAGGGAAATGGGTCTATAGTTTTCTTTCTCTGTTTTCACCCTACCTGGTTTAGCTATCACCACCACATCTGTATCATAGAAGGAATTGGGTAGTATACCTTCTGTCCCTATTTTTTCTAATAGTTTATACAATATTGGGATTAATTGTTCTTTGAATGTTTGGTAAATTTCACATGTAAAACCATCTGGCCCTGGAGATTATTTCTTAGGGAGTTGGTTAATAGCTTGTTCTATTTCTTTTTCTAAAATGGGGCTATTTAAATAAATTATTTCCTCTTCTGTTAACCTGGGCAATCTATATTTTTGTAGATATTCCTCCATTTCATTTAGATTATCGAATTTATTGGCATAAAGTTGGGTAAAGTAACTCCTAATTATTACTCTAATTTCCTCTTTATTGGAGGAAAGTTCTCCCTTATCATTTTTGAGACTAAGAATTTGATCTTCCTCTTTCCTTTTTCTGGTCAAATTAACTAAAGGCTTATCTATTTTGTTGGTTTTTTTCATAAAACCAACTCTTTGTTTTATTTATTAATTCAATAGTTTTCTTATTTTCAATTTTATTAATCTCACTTTTTATTTTCATAATTTCCAATTTGGTATTTGATTGAGGGTTTTTAATTTGCTCTTTTTCTAGTTTTTTTAATTGTAACCCTAATTCATTGATCTTCTCTTTCTCTATTTTATGCAAATAAGCATCTAGAGATATAAAGTTACCCCTTATAACCGCTTTGGCCGTATCCCACAAATTTTGGTATGTTGTGTCATTATTGTCGTTCTCCTTGATGAAATTATCGATTGTGTCTATAATTTCCTCTTTCACCCATTCATTCTTCAGGATTAGATTATTTAATTTCCAATTAACTTTTGGTCTATTTTCTCCTGGTCTTATATTACATGTGAGTTTTATTGCATCATGATCTGAAAAGGATGCATTTATTATTTCTGCTTTTCTACATTTGATTTTGAGGTTTTTATGCCCTCACACATGATCAATTTTCGTATAAGTTCCATGAACACCTGAGAGAAAAGTATACTCCCTTCTATCACCATTCAATTTCCTCCAGAGGTCTGTCATACCTAACTTATCTAACATTTTGTTTATCTCCCTAACTTCTTTCTTATTCATTTTGTGGTTTGATTTATCTAATTCTGAGAGAGCAAGGTTGACATCCCCCACTAGTATAGTATTACTGTCTATTTCTCCTTGCATCTCTGTTAGTTTCTCCTCTAGGAATTTGGATGCTAAACCACTTGGTGCATATATGTTTAGTATTGATACTGCTTCATTGTCTATGGTACCCTTTAGTAAAATATAGTTTCCTTCCTTATCTCTTTCAATTAGATCTATTTTTGTTTTTACTTGATCTGAGATAAGGATTGCTTCCCCTGCCTTTCTTTGTTCACTTGAAGCATAGAAGATTCTGCTCCAGCCCTTTACCTTCACTCTGTATGTATCTCTATGTTTTGGATGTGTTTCTTGTAAACAACATATTGTAGGATTCTGGCTTTTAATCCAGTCTGCTACCCGCTTCCGTTTTATGGGAGAGTTCATCTCTCCCATTCACAGTTAAAATAACTATATCTGTATTCCCTGCCATCTTATTTACCCAGACTTATGATTTTCTCTTCCCTTTCCCCTCTCTCCCTTCCCCCCTCCCCAGTATTTTGTTTTTGATGACCACCTCCCACCAATAGTCCTCCCCCCTTTAGAGTCCCTCGCTCCCCTTTATACCTTTCCCCTAATCCTTCTATTAAGTTTATCCCTTTCCTTTTCTCCTTTCCCTCCCACCTTCCCACAAGGATGGTCAGGCCTTTCTTTGAAGCCAAATGTGTCTGATATACTCTCTTAGAGTCCAGTCTAATGAGAGTAAGGTTTACACAATACTCATCGCCCTCCGTTCTTTCCCTCAATTATATTAGATCTTCTATGTCTCTTTATGAGATTTTGCCTTATTATACCTCCTTTTTTTACTTCCTTCCCCCCCTTTTTCTTTTTCAGTATGGTATCCCTTCCACCTCTAATTTCTTTTCCATTATTATCAAAGAAAAATTGAATTATACCCCCATTCTTTAAGAATACCTATAGTAGAGATATAGTTCTGAAGAGTTCTTTCCTTTTTACCTTTTTATGCTTCTCTTGAGTTCTGTATTTGGAGGTCAAAGTTTTTGTTCAGATCTGGTCTTTTCATGAGAAATAGGTGAAATTCTCTTGTATTATTGAATGACCATCTTCTTCCCTGGAAGATGATGCTCATTCTAGTTGGATAACTTATTCTTGGCTGTAATCCAAGTTCTTTTGCCTTTCAGAATATCTGATTCCAGGCCCTTCGATCCTTCACTGTGGAGGCTGACAAATCGTGTGTAATTCTAATGACAGTTCCTCGGTATTTGAACTGTTTCTTTCTAGCTGCTTGCAATATCCTTTCCTTGGTGCGATTGTCCTGAAATTTGGCCACCATATTCCTTGGGGTTTTAATTTTGGGGTCTCTTTCTGGAGGTGATGGGTGAATTCTTTCAATGCCAACTTTGCCTTCTGATTCTAAAACATCAGGGCAATTCTCTTTCATGATTTCCTGGTAGATAGCATCCAGGTTCTTTTTTTCATCGTGGCTTTCAGGGAGTCCGATAATCCTTAGATTGTCTCTCCTGGATCTGTTTTCCAAGTCAGTTGTTTTTCCTAGGAGATAATTTCATATTTTCTTCTATTTTTTCATTTTTTTGTTTTTGTTTAACTGATTCTTGAAGTCTTATTGAGTCATTTACTTCTATTTGTTCAATTTTAATTTTTAAAGTATTATTTCCTTCAGTTATCTTTTGTAGCTGGCCAGTTGAATTTTTTGGTTCATTGCATTCTTTTTTCCATTTTGCCAGTTTTATTTTTCAGTGAATTGTTGTCTTTTTCCAATTCACCCATTTTGTTTTTCAGTGAATTGTTGTCTTTTTCCAATTCACCAATTTTGATTTTCAGTTCACCATTTTTATTTTCCAGTGAATTGGTGATTTTTTCCAATTCACCAGTTTTGTTTTTCAGTGAATTGTTGTCTTTTTCTAATTCACCACTCCTGTTTTCCAGTTTTTGATATTTCTGTTGCCCTGATCTCAATTTATTTCCCCATTCTTCTTCTAGCTCTCTTTTGAGATTCTTAATGCAATCATCCAGGTAAGCCTTCTGAAAGGGAGACCAGCTTAAGTCCACCTTTGTGGCTTCATCTGGGATTGTTTTCAGAATCTCAGGATCTGGGGACTGCCCTACTTTGTCTCTGTAGAAGCTTTCTATGGTGAGAGCTCTCTTAGTCTTCTTACTCATGCTTTTGAGCTGAGGTATCGGTCACCAGCAGGGGATTCTGCTGCAGTTTCAATTTGCCCTGGGGCAGTTTTCGGAGTTGACTTCCAGTCTGAGACTGGGCAGCTAAATCCGCACTAGGACCACGTTTTCAGCTGCTCTCAATCCACCCTTTACCAAAGGCAGATCTGTCAAAGCACCTGCCCTCAAGCAGAGCAAAGTGGCCCAGGTGTCTCCCAGGGGCTTCCTGGGTGCCTAATATCTGCCTCTGTCACAGCCTGACTTTCGCCCCTGGTGCGCTGGCATCTGATCGCGGCCAGCGGCCGATTTCCCCTGAGGCTAACCTCCGGAGTTTTTTCATAGTAGATTGTTGATAGAAGTGCGTTGTAGTCCAAGTGTTTGGTGGCGCCCTCACTCCAGAGCCAGTTTGGAGGCTCAGTTTGTCTGGGTCTGAGGGAAGGTCTCAGGAGCTCACAGAGAACGCTGTCTGCAGTTCGCCATCTTGGCTCCACCCCAGAACAACTAATTCTAATACCATACAAAGTATTTGAAAAAAAAATAGGTAAAGGAAGAGTCCAAGAAAGAGTCTGGTTAAATTCCTTTTATGACACAAACATTGTTTTGATACGTAAACAAAGGAAATCCAAAATGGAGAAAGGAAATTTTAAACTGATTTCTTTAACAGATATTGATGCAGAAATATGCAAAAGGTAGAAACCTCGGAAAGCATTGGAGAATGAATGAAAACATGTTGTACGGTCCTGTCAAAATAATATAAAGATTTCTAATGCTCAGATTTAGCCAAGGCTAGCAAGAAAATTTAAGGGCAATGAAAAAATGTTTTGTGGTTCGGTTGTGTGTTAAAAGTGTATTTTTACTTGAAAATATTCTGGAATGTATTTTAAAGGTATGGTTAGTTAACATACAGAAAAAGAAACAGTGATCACAAGAACTTAACTGGGCTTTATTAGGAATAGGTCATGCAACATGACTACCTCTCGTTTCTATTATGATAAAGTTACGAAACTGACAAGTTAGGGAGAAACTGTAGATATGCCCAAATTTTAGCATTTGAAAAATTCTCATGTTTGTCTTATGAGAAATATGGAGAGATGTGCATTAGTTTATTCCCTTATAACCTCCCTTCTAGACTGTTGCAATCACCTCATAATTGGTATCCCTGACTGTCACTTCCCTTTTCAATCCATATTAAAGAAAACTTCCTAGATTTTTCTAGAGTCCCAGGCTGTCCCTGTTTCTAGTGCCATCTTTTGCTGGTATTCACTTTTGTCAACAATATCATAGATGTTGTGTTTTTCCAATGTAAAGATGACACTAGGCTGAGAGGGATGGATAACATACTGGATAACTGAATCCAGATTCAGAAAGTTCTGGATAAACTAGAACATCATACCAAATCTAATAAAATTAAATTTAGAGATCACTATTAACATTTTGCCACAGATAATAAGCATTAACTGTTTACTATGTATAAGCCCTAAGAGATTCAAAGGAGGTGAAAAGATCCCCTTTCCTCAAGATGTTTAGAGTCTAATGTTATGGATAAGAGGGAATGACATACAAACAAGGGATAGAGGGTAAAGTGGAGGTCCTTTCAGAGTGAAGTTTCTAGCATTAAAGGGTAAGCAGTAAAGGCTTCTTGACATGGTGGAATTTTTTCTGAGACTTGAAGGAAGCCACGTAAGACTAGAGGTGAAGGCATTGAGTTAGGAGCTTTCCAGGCATAGGAGACAGCCAGTGAAAATGCACAGGATTAAAAAATGGAGTGTCACATGATGAATAGTCAGTAAATAAACATCTTTAAAGTTCTTACTACATGTCTGGCATTATACTAAGCTCTGGGGATACAAAGAGACGTGAGGCATGGAGACCAAGTAGAAGGCTATTTGAATAGCTAAGGCATGATGGTGGCAATGAGGGTCTGCACCAGGTTGCAATGGTGTCAGGAGAGAAGGAGGCATATTTGTGGGATGTGGAGAAGGTAGAATTTATAGCAGTTAACAGCAGATTGAATGTGGGGAATGAGAGAGGGGAAAGTTGAAATGTCACTTAATATTGGAGTATGGATGATTGAGAGGATAGTAGCCTTAGTAGTAATAGAGAAGTTCAATCAACTGCCTATTATTAAAGATCTATTGTGAGTAGGAAACTGCTTTAAAATACCATTGAGCAAATGGTCTGACTATAGTGAGTATGAGTGATGAGATAGATCAGGCAGTATTAGCAAATCTGGAGAAAGACACCTCGAAAGTTTGGCAGACCCCTGGATACTGAGGGGGAGATATAGGTTAATACTGACTTTTGAGCTCTACCACCTGACAGGTCATAAATCCATGGGAACAAGGGCCTATAATGACTTGGTGTGGTTGCTCTATGAGATAATTTTAATAGGTTTCTTGGGTTTCATGGCTCAAAGGAATTGAACAATATAAGAATCTCAGGGATTATAATAAGATAAATAGACAAGTCATTGTGGGAGAGGGAGGAGGAAATCATAGAGCACAAATGTGTTCCTAACTCTGCTTGCCCATAAGGTTCTTCTACATTAGAACTTTTAATAAAATACCAGTATGTTGGCATTTGTGTGGAATTTCTACAGTTTAAAGGCTTGAGAATTCTCATGAGTAAAATTAGTTGGCAAAAATCTCTCTGGATGAGTACATTGGGTAGAGAATTGGGCATGTTTTCCTTACCCAGGATATTTTATATATACATATCTCAGTTAATCAAATAGATCCTCTGTGGAGAAGACACATTGCCATAGGCATAAAAATGAAATGGCTAGAGGAGTCCTAGATGCTGGAAAATGTAACTTTTTTTCTAATTACATCTTTTCTCTAACTTTCCAGAATACAGAGAGAGAACTATTATACATAATATATCATGATAAATTTTAGCGTCAGATGTTCTATGCCCAGCATCTCTGTACACAAAAGATATTGATGAATTGTACCTGACGTGGATTTTTCATGTTGTGATATGTTGTCTTGAAAAAACAAGATAAAGAAATATTAGAAGTTTGCCTTTATAATTGGATCCCTCCTCCCACAGAAAGTATCATATACATAGAAGTATTCTGGCATTTTTATCCTGTGGTTAAAAATTAAGTCAAATATACAACCAATATTCTTGTTTGTCCATTTTCAATATCTTTCTGTACAACTTTCCCCCTTCCAAACATTTGCCAAGTTTAAGTGATGTGGAGAATTGTGGCAGCTGAAGTAAATATGACTATTTCTCCTGATACAGTAATCAAAAGACCCTTGGCCACTGATGTCTTGCTTTGGGGGGTTTCTTTTGATGTTACTCTTCTCTGTACATGACACTTGAAAAACTTTCCACATCAATACAAGGTTTAAATAGACAGCTATTAGCAGATTGCAAAGAGAAGTGTTGTGCATTTGTGATTAATACACATGCAGAAAATTGAAGTTGCTTTTAGACAATTTGGTTTTTTTTTTTGTATTGGAATTACCATGGAGATAGGTGAAATCTAAAATTGTGTCCAAAGAATTCATTGGCAACAAATTCTTTCCCCGAGGTCCATTATACATTATCAGCTGTTCTTCATGGCTACCAAAGCAACCATTGAAGACTACCAAGTTGCAAAAAGTTGCAGATCTGTTTTGGTGCAAAAGAAATTATAGCACCTTTTAAAGGGTGGAAATAATTCCATGTTATAGATTTGATTGTCAAGTCTTCTGAAACATGGTCATGATCATCCATTTGCAGAGAGCTGAGGAAAGATATTAGATCAAGATATTAGAGGGGCTATCAAGATAAATTCAGTAAATATTTGTTCTTCTTTGTTTTAGTCATATCCAACTGTCTGCAACACCTTTTGGGATTTTCTTGGCAGAGAAACTGGAGTGGTTTGCTCCTAGAGGTTTCCTGCTGCAGTTCTTTACAGATAAGGAACCAAAGAAAACAAGGTGAAGTGACTTGCCCAGGATCCCACAGCTTGGAAGTTTCTAAGGCCATATTTGAATTCATGAAGTCTTCCTGACTTCAGATGCAGTGATCTATCCATTGTACTGTCTAGCTGACCTTCAGGTATTTAGATAATTACAATGGATTTTTCTGGTGCCCAGTCTTTCTTAAACAAAGAGAGAAATAGTATTCTAGTTGTGACTTTATGGGAGGGGAAGAATTAGTTGTTGTTGGTTATTATTATCATTATTTTCCTGTACTCTTTCACTGATGTTTTTTCTTTGCACTAAGAGGGTCATGTGGCTGATTAGTAAAGTAAATATATTAATGGGGGCTCACAAGCTTTGGTGTTAAGTGGATATGATATCAGAGAATATTTTAAACTTGAAGAACTTGTGTAAGGGATCCATAGGAAAGAGGGACTGCCCTAAATGCTACACAAAAAAGAGCCTAGCGCTTGCCTGATTTTTTTGCATATTTTAATCAGTGACACCCTAGATGCAGATATCAGTCATTCTCATCAAGATTTTATGGAAGTGGGAAAATTTTCTCAATTGTCTTTTGTTTGGAAGGAATAAATCTGTAATGTTACCAAGTCTTTGATATGCTCACCACTTTCATAAATATTAAGGATTTTTTGTAGAAACCCTTGAAATTTGGTCTTTGGCCCAGATCTCTTTTCTGTATGCTCTGTCTAGTCTAGCTTCTCTTCCTGTCTTTGTGTGATTGCCATGCTATTTCCTCATGCAGCACATTGGAGACTGTAATTTAGAGTACAGACATTGTTTCTTCCTTGTTATTTCTGGAGAGGGTTGTTGGTTATCAAAGTCTTGGTGTTGTTTTTCCACTTTTTGTCTGATTTCCTCCTTCTGTTTACATGAGTGTTCTCAAGAAGATCTGGCTTAATTGGGTCTCCAAGCTCTCTGTGAAGTTGGTATTGGCTTGTTTTTCCTCCCCCTGCTTGTCACAGTGTTGCTTATAGTCTTCTATTTTCTTCCCTCTAGAAGATTATATACATGATTTTAAATTCCAAATGAGAAGCATAATGAGTCAAAGAATTCAGCTTAAATATTGGCACAGAAAACAAACCAGTAAATAAAAATAAAGTGGAAAAGAATGCTTATTGTCTAGGCAGGCATCATATCAGAAGACAATAATCATTATTTGATCATGTTATTGCATAGTGTCCTGTGAAATTTTTATGACTTCAAATCTAATTATTTCACATCTTAAGTCATTTCTTACCTCAAAAAAGCATGAGCTCCTTTATAGGAGAGCAGTACCTATGCCATATTTCATTTTTAAGATCCTCTCATAGTATCAAGGGACAGCTAGGTAGCTTGGTGGATAGAGCCCTGGGCTTGGAAAGAGGAATCTGGAATTCATCTTCCTGAGTTCAGATCTGGCTTCAAATGTTTCCTTATTTGGAAAATGAGCTGGAGAAAGAAATGACAAACCCCTCTGGTACCTTGGCCAAGAAAACCTCACATGGGGTCATGGAGTTCAGAAATGACTGAAGATTACATTGCACTGAGTGTACAGTAGACATTGTTGTATTTGATGGATGACAAATAAAGAGAATGTCTTGCTCCATAGTGTGTTGTTGGGCAGCTAGACAGCTGCTCCTGTCAGAAGTGTGCCATGGAGTGTGGCACCAGGACACACACCCCATTGAAATGTTGTGGTTTGTCAGGACCTGGCAGAGATAGGTCTCGGCAGGCTTTTGATTTTGGCAGCCTCAGGTGACCCTCATGCCCCCCCAGTGAAGCATCAGCTTAAGACTTTTAGTAGAGATGAATGAAGTACATTGTTCAAATGGATGCTTGCATTTCACAGAGGGTATCAGTGTTAGTGATCAGGTCCTACTACATGAATGTCAGGTGAGCACCTATGCTCATCGTAATTGACCCATGGGCCTGAGCCATGAGCTTCCTGGGGTGAGGATAGCATTTGAGCAGTGTCTCTGAAGAAAACAGTGAATGTCATGGCCTTTTCTTGCCTAAGAAGGGAAGACTCTTCCAGAGAGTTAACCTTTTAGAGCTAAATCTTTCAGATGGATCAGATCCCAAACTCCAGGCTCAGACTAGCTTGGTGTTGGATATGGAAGGTTAAATCTGGATTGGGGGTTATGAAATCAATCCTTGGGTGTATGTATGCCCTTTATGTCAAATTGGAAAACTTGTCTTATGCATACTGTTAGTCTTAATAACTCTGTGTTCTTTCCTTCCCTTCTCTTCCCTTCTTCCCTTTTTCTTTTCCTTTCCTTCTCCTTTGTTCCTTTTCTTTCATTTCCTTTTCCCTCTCCTCCCTTCTTCTTTTCTTCTCTCCCCTCCCTTCTCCTCTCCTCTCTTCCTTTCATTTCCCCCCTCTTTCCTGTCCTCTTTTCTTTTCCTTTCCTGTCTTCTCCTGCCCTATCCTTTCTCCTGTCCTGTGCTTTTTTCTTTTCTTTTCCCAGTTCCTGAATGTGCTTACCCCTTGTTCTTCACATACCCTGTGTGCTCATTCTTTCTATGAAAACCTATTCAAGCACAAAAAATGATAACTCATTCATACCTAATTGATAACAACTTAACTCAATTCCGCAAACTACATTTTAACACAGATCAAAAGTTAAAGGCATGACGTCCCTACAGTTGAGTTGGGCACACAAACAGCCAGTGGGGAATAATTTTGGAGGCAGAGGACTCAGACAAGGTTTCTAGTACTCTAAGTCAAATCTACATAAAAGGGCATCTTGGAACTTTTCCCTGTCCCCAAATCATGAAATTTAGAGCTTTTTAAAGAGATCTATCACATTACAGGCAAAGAAGCAGAGGCCCAGAGAAATAGAATGGGAAGTGATCAAGCTGAGATTACTCCCATCTTCTTGCATCAGATCCATTGACCCTTTTGTTCCACCACCTTGTCCCCAGTAGCCTTTTTGGAGTACTGTTTGGAGAACTATCATTAGGGGAATGAAATAATATTTCCATTGAATTGGAAAGGAAGCACTGGGATATCAGCAGTAGAGCAAAGAAGCTTTCCAAAGCAGAGGTTTATTTGCATTTTTCCCCACAAGATTTCTTGGCAGCTTGTTCCTCTTAGAGTTGGTGAAATGAGCATATTTACCCCAGCTGTGGGTGAGGTGCTCAGCAAACATTTGGCAGGCTTGGAGGGTGGCCTGGAACTCTGGGAAAAATAGAATCCACAGACTTGAAAAACTGGCATGATGGAATGCCTCACACTCCATAAATAGTCATACAACCTTGGATGTTAAACAGCCTTCTGGTCCTTATTTTATTCCATATGTCTGTAGTTTGGATTTCCTTTAAGGTATGCAGACTTGGTCTATAGACTTTCTCCAGAGAAAGCAAGGGCAGGGAGGAGAGCAAGGCATTGGAGTCCTGGAAGCAAATAGATACACTGTGCAATGTTTTCTCACTTTGCTAAAATGGGTCCTATAGCCACGTCATTAAAGGATGCTATTTACATCAGGAACAAAGGTGGCTTTCTGTTACGTGTTGTTGTGAAATGAAGCCCACTCCAGCACAGTGAATTCTCCATCTGGAGCCAAAGGACCAGGCTCTGCATCCCATGGCTGCCATTTGTCCTTACCTGAGGGTTCTGTACTCGGCCATTCAACCTTTGTGAGCCTCAGCTTCTTCATCTATGAAAGAAAGTGGCTCAATTCACCTTTCCATGTCTTTTGCAGCTGTACATCTACAAGCTTATAACACAAATAATTAATTAATTATCTCCTTTGTTCCTTTTCTTTCATTTCCTTTTCCCTCTCCTCCCTTCTTCTTTTCTCCCCTCCCCTCCCCTCCCTTCTCCTCTCCTCTCTTCCTTTCATTTCCCCCCTCTTTCCTGTCCTCTTTTCTTTTCCTTTCCTGTCCTCTCCTGCATTAATTAATATCATCTCAATGCAATGCAGTTAACCCTTTGACTCCCCAGGCCCTTTGGGAATAAATCCTTCTATGTAGTGGAGTTTGTCTGAGAGCTGTCAGATTGCAGAATATTATTATTGTTGTTGTTTTTAAATTATCCTCAAGAAAGCCCTGTTTAAAATACAACAATAACAAAAACCAGTATGGTAGACCCTCTGCCTTGTTAAATAAAGCATTCTGTCTCTCATCTGGCCTTTTGTAGATAACACAGGATCACAGAGCCATTTAGGAGACTTAGCAGAGAGTTGCCGGGACTGGGAGTCAGCAAGACTTCAGTTTGAATCCTCTTTTGCCATTTACCAACTTTGTGAGACTGGCCAAGGTACTCTCAACCTCATAAAAATTAAATCACTCTCCCATATAACAGGGATAAGGATAGCACCTACCTCCTAAAGTTGTGAGGATCAAATGAGGGAAAATATGTAAAGAGCTTTGGAAACTTTTAAAGTGTTAAAGAAATGGAAGCTTTTCTGATGGTTGTTATTCTCATCAAGGGGATGGCCTTGTGACTCCCCATGGAGAGGCCGATAGGCATGTTTGACTTTGCTGAATAAATGCCACTTATATTCATTATTATTCAACATAAGAATTTCAAAGCACTTTCCAAGTACTAGCTTGTTTTATTCTTTATGAGTTAGATGCTGCTGTTAATTCAATTTCCCAAGTGGGAAAAGACCCACCAAGAGGTGGTAAGTACAGCATCCAGGGTCACATTCCTGGTATGTGTCGGAGGCTGGGTTTGACTTTGGGTTGTCCTGACTCCAGGCCAGGGGACAGTATCCACTGTGCACCTGACTGCTTGTGAAACTGGACATCAGGATGGGCGATGCCTGGAGCAGTGGCCAGAAGCTACAATGTATAGTGTATTCAAACTTAACAGCTGGACTGTTTTCTCTAAATTTGGACTGGGGTTCAAGAGGGTTGTGTACATAAGTAAAGAGTAAAGTTTTAGAGGACAAATAACATGAGGTCATTTAAAGAAATGGACGAAAACTCTAAGCTCACATTGGTAAGTCATTTAACTTCCCTGGCTCTCAGTTTCCTTATGTGTAAAATGGAGGCATGGACTATATATGACTGTGATGTCTTTAACCAAATCTGGGTGTATGATGCTAATGACCCAGTACTGAGCTGCCGTCTTTTACTGGTAGATATTACTCAAGATTAAATTATAACTGAATAAACAGAACTACATGAAGGGAAAATATGCTATGCTAAAATATTCCTTAAGTAATAATTTTGACGGGGGCTTGATGTCCCATGTGAAGTCTATATAGCAAAGAAGGCCTAAAGAACAGTACTGGGGAAAGCAAGCTCCCCCCATAATAACATACAGTGGCTTTTTATTAAAACACTTCATCTCCACAGTCCCTGTTTAATAAAATAAGGGTTATAGAACTTTAAAAAATATGAATGTATGGAGGTCATGTGTCTAGACATTATTAATATCCATAACAATAGTTTCCAGAATGCATGAGAAGTAATAAAGTGATTATCTATAGAGAAAACTTGGACAATATATGCTTTACCAACACATTCTTGACACCATAACTGACAAAAACATGACATACATATATATAGAGAGATTTATTTGAGAAATTAATCCCACATGACAGAGGCAAGTATATATTGAATATTTTATTATAAATTGTGCTCCTGTTGTGACACACAAGAAAGCAAATATAGAAAGAAGCCTAAGGTCTTGCACCAAGACCAGAATCAAAAGCCACAACATACTGATCACATTGGCTAAAAATTTAAGTCAGTAATTCTATTCAAAAAAGCATTTATTAAGTATTTACTATGTGCCACATGCTGTGCTGATCAATGGGAACATGAGAACAAAAATGAAAATGTAAAGGAAAAAAAAAGTCCCTGCCCTCAAGGAGGTTATATTCTAAAGGATAACAAACAACATCTACACAGATTATTCAATATAGAATATATAAAAAATAATCTGAGTTTGATGCACTAACAAGTGAAGAATCTGAAATGTCTACATGTCATATCACTCACATGCCTACCTTCATTCTCTTTTCCTTCACCCATGTCTCATATGAACAGTGGGCTTTCTCCTTGTCAAAACTAAGCCCTTTTCATGGACCCTTGATTTCATTTCATCTTCTCTAGAAGATAGGCCCCTGTCTTTAATCTCTCCTGTCTGATGACCAACACTTCTGTGCTACCTACAAAATCATGCAAGTTAACCCTAGATTTATAATACTCTTGCTTGATCTGTCCATCTTCATTTACTATCGTCCTATGTCACCAGTGTCAAACAGGGCCTGTAATTCATACACAAGGATCCTGTTGATGATAAAATGTAAGATTATCAATACTTCGTTGTATTTATTTAAAAATATTTTCCAATTACATTTTAATTTGTTTGGGTAGCACTCAGTAGTGTTGTGGACCCATGGTTTGGCACTTCTGTTTATCTCATTTCCCTTTCAAGACTAAACTCAGTGAGAAAACTTTCTCTTAGGTGCCTTCTCTTCTTTTCTTCTCATTCTCTTTTAAACTCTAACTTCTGACCTCCTCATTTACCTGAAATCACTTTCTCTAAAGTTAACTCTCTTGTCAAATCCAAATGGCCTCTCCTCACTCCTCATCCTTCTTAATGTCCCCACAACTTTTAATCCTGTTTATAAAACTCTTCTCACTGATCCTCTTTTCTCTGAGTTTTCATGACACTTCCCTCTCTGTTCTCCTATTTGATGGCTCCTTACTTACTTGTGCTGAATCTTCATCCAGGTCATGCTCACTAAATGTGGGTGTTTCTCAAGGGTCTCTCTTGACCATTTCTCTTTTCTCCCTTTTGCCATTCTTGCTTTGTGATCTCATTAGTTCCCATGGATTCAATTATCATCCCTATGAAGATGCTTTTCACATCTCTCTATTCAGCTTTAACCTCTATCCTGACCTCTAGTCTCAGGACATTTCAAATTAGATGGGTTTTAGACATCTCAAATTTAACATGTCAAAAATTGAGCTCAGTGGGAACTGGTACAACAATTTGCAATTATGCAAATAAAATGGCTAACTCCTTTGACCCAGAGATTCCAGTGCTATATCTGTTGTACCCCAAAGTAAAAAAGTTATACTCCCCAAGGATATAAAATTTTTAAAGGCCCTACATGTATCAAAATATTTCTAGCAACCCTTTCATGGTAAAAAAAAAAAACACAACACTAGAAACAGACTAGATATCCATTGATTTAGAAACAAATAAATTGTAATATATTAACACGGGAGAACATTATTAAAAGAAATTATGGTAATTATGGAAAAGCATGAAAAATCCAACTTGAATTGGTGATGCAATTAGAAAATCCAAGAAAATATAAAGAAGTATTATAACCATCTAAATATTCAAAACAACCTCTACAAAATAATCAAAAATGAATGTTGCAAAATTGCAAAAAAATTGCATGGCTTCAAAAAAGATATGAGGATATCTTTCCCCACCTCTTTTGCAGAGGTGGGGGTCCACAGATATGTAACATCATGTATGTTAACAAATCTTTTCAAAGTATTAATCACTTGTGGTTTTTTTCTCTTCTTCCTCTTTTTCTTTTTACTTTAAAATTTGTATATGTGATGGTTCTTTAGGAACACAGAAGAGAAGGGATGCAGAGAGAAACTTATATTGTGTAAAAACAAATGATGATTTTTTGGGGGAAATTTATTTTGGAAAAAAATGAGCTTATTTATTGTCTTTCTCCTTATACCCTTCTTTTTCCTAGACATCTCTATTGCTGTTGAAGGTACTACTGTCCTTTTTAGGCATATAGGCATATAGAGTCCACAACATAGGAGCTGACGTATCATCCTCAACCCCTCATTCTCTCTCAAACTCTGTATTTAATCTATTGTGATTCTACCTTTCCTGCTATTTCCTAGTACAGGATTTTGAGTCCTTACCTATTGTAGTTCATCCCCTCAGCTGCCAAAATGATCTTTCTTCATTATATACCTGATCATGACATTTATCCATACCTTTTTGCCACTCTCCCAACCTGATAAATATCAGTGCTTCCCTATGGCCTCCAGAGTTGAATATAAAAAAAATCTTCTATTTGTTGTTTGAAGCCCTCCAAAACCTGTCCTTTCCATCCTACATTCTACCATCTTACTCCCTACAATACTCTGGGATTCAGTCTGGCTTCCTTGCTGTTATTTCAACATGATACTTCTGTTACCAATGCTGAGCATTTTCCTTGACTGTTGCCTACTCCCAGATCATTCTCTCTTCTTGTTTGTACCTCCTGGTTTCTCAAATAAAAGCTCATGTTTTTACAAGAAGCATTTTTTTGGTTCTCCCCAGTCCTGGTACTTTCCTTCTGAGGCTACTTCCAATTCACTCTGTACATGTATATTGGATTAGAGTTTTTTGTTTATTGTTCCCTCAACTCCTTGAAAAAGCAGGGACTGTTTTTGTCTTTCCTTGTTTCCCCACTGTTTAGCACGGTGCCTGGCACATAGCAAGTGCTTAATAAAAAGGCTTTTTGATGATCAACAAGGGAAGTTTTTATTTGCTTCAATCTGTTTACAAAAAGGGTTTTGTTTTTCTTCCTTTCTCTCTTGGGGTAGGGGGAAAGGGAGATTAAGGGAAAGAATTCAGATAACAAAATAAAATTTATTTTTTCACTTTAGTAATATTTTATTTTTTTCCAATTATATGTAAAGATAGTTTTCAGCATTAATTTTTGTAAGATTTTGAGTTTCAATGTTTTTCTCCCTCCTCCTCCTCCTCCTCCTACCTTCTCCAAGACAGCAAGCAGTCTGATATAGGTTATATGTGTACAATAATTTTATTAAGCATATTTCCATGTTAGTCATGTTGTGAACGAAAAATTAGAACAAAAGGGGAAGAAAAAATAAAAAAAGTGAAAATAGTCTTCTTTGATATGCAATCTCAATAGTTCTTTCTCTGAATTTATATCAAATTTAATTTTTTAAAATGAATGTAAGAATGACTCTTGATCTGTAGGATGTGGCACTTGAGTTGAACTAGGTATTCCAAAGGTGGAAGTTAGGTGAGATAACATTCTAGGTATGGGAATCGGTATTGGAACCAGCTTGGCTACAGGAAATGGAATGTCATATATGTAGAAACAATAAGTTGATGAGCTTGGATGAAATGTTGAGTGTGTTAGGGCAAATAATGAGAAATAAGTCTAGAGAGATAGATGAGAGGCAGCCTAGGAAGAGTTTAAATACCTATTTAAGAAGAGCAGATTTTGAACTAGAGGCAATGGGGTCCCCCAGGGAAACATCGTGAGGAGAATGTCATACCTAGTTCCATTTGTATGTTTGGAAGCATGCTCTGCAGCTGCATCACACACTGCTACAATTGTAGGGACATCTATAAGAAGATGAAGTGCATTACTTTCCACTGGTTCTTTCTAGCCACTTTGTGATTTCAAAATAATTCTTTTTTTTCCCTGAGGCAATTGGGGCTAAGTAACTTGCCCAAGGTCACACAGCTAGGAAGTGTTGTGTCTAAGGTCAGAATTAAACTCAGGTCTTCCTGACTTCAGGGCTGGTGCTCTATCTACTGTGCCATCTAGCTGCCCCTCAAAATAATTCTTGATTGAAATGAAATATCATCCTTTTCGCCTTGCTTTTCTTGTTCTATGGTAGCTTTTTCAGCAGGTTGAAGAGGGGAAGGGGACAGAATGTGTTGATGACCTGACTCAATGCAATAGTTCTTTATGGCTCTTTTTGTTTTGACTACTTCCACAGCATGAAGAAAAACCTGGTGGAGCTATCTACATGGTAACAGCCTGGACAACTTACTGACTGCCTTTTTCAAGACATTTCAGTCTTCTCTACAGGATGCCAATCCATCAGCTATGTAAAGGTCAGTCTGTTTTTTTACTTTTTCATCTACAATATTTAAGTGTTCATAGAAGGAGTTATAGAATTTAGGGCCTGAAGAGTCCTTAGAGGTTATCAATTTCAATCTTTTTACTCTATAGATCAGGAAATTCACCCTCAAAAGAGGAGGAGGCCCTTATACCACCACTTCTCCTCTGCCACAATAATGCAGGAACAAACATTAGCATAAATTGTTAGTGATTTTGAATCTGAGTTCCCTCAGGATGGCATTTGGGAAAAAAAGAAAAAATAATAACTCAGATTTTCACAGTTGCTGGCTCTGACTGTGTTAAACAAAGTATATGGAAAACCTTGAATTGAGACCACTGGTGTACATCTCAGGTGGCTCAGCTGCATCTTATGGTATTAGCTAAACAATCAACTTGCTACTAGAGAAAGGGGTAGATGTGGAACAGAGAACTATCCCAAATGAATGGTCTTTATAATTCCTAGAAACCATTGCCAAAAGGACTGCTTAGCCTTGAAAAGGTTCCTAGCTAGTGATAAAAGAACAGGTAAAAGCTCCCATATTCCATGGTAACCTGATATTTTTGCCATTTGAATGATTACATGGACATTACTGTATTATTTTAAGAACCATTGTCTTGGGTTATGCTGACTGATAGAATTTAACCAATACCTACAAGATCTAACTTCCTAGAAAAATGTTTTGCTTTTTCCTTATAGATAACAAAGATGTTGTCTGAGGTAAAATTCATACTGTTTGGTTTTGAGCTTTTATCATTGCTCAGACAATTTAAGTCTTGAATTCATAAAAGCCCAGGGGGATCACTTCTGGGTATATATTACACAGAGGTTGAAAACAGAAAGGCCGCATATATACCAAAATCTTCCAAGGTAGCACATCTTGTGGTAACAAAGAACTAGAAACAAAATTGGAGTTAATTAATTGGGAAGTGGCCAAATAAATGGTGGTATATGTTATATAGTAATAAGATATCATTGTACCATGAGGAAAGATATGCATGATAATGAAAAGAAACGTGGTAAGAATTGTATGGACTGATGCAAACTGACGTGAGCAGAACAAGAACAATATGCATAGTAAATGCAGTGATGTGAATGAAAAAAAAAATGCTAACCTCAAGCTGAACATTACATCGTTTCAAGGAATAGAATTGTGTAATAGACAGGGAGCTGTCCTAAATGCTAGGAAGATAGGACTTTTGGTTCTACCTCTGGCTCATGAAGACTGTGATCCTGGGCAAGTCATTTAAATTCTTTGTGATCTAGTCTAGACAATTTTTGAAGACTCTTAAGCTGCTCTGATAGAAGAAATTTCCTACTCTACTAATGAAATCACAAGTCCAGTCTCCATTTCTTGTCCCATCTTGATCATGGAAAAGAGATGAGAAACATGCCTCTTTCTCCTTTATCCTATCCATTGCATCTTGTAGCTACCCTCAAAGTAATTTTTGATTGATGAAATTGCCTTCCATTCTTAATTTTACCCTAAAATTCAGGTAAAATGTTTAAGGAGAAGATTTCTGGATTTCCTCATTACTACAATGAGTTGTCACTTTCTGATTTGGAGTATAATTTCACTAATGGATTGTTGCTCTTTGTCCCATTGAGGAAATGGGAGAAAGTTTTCTTCTGTCTACCTGTAACCTTGAACTATGTTATCAGGAAATCATGCCTTATACATATTAAGTCATTTGCAAGTGAACCTTAGATCTATGCCCTCCACATTTATGTAGCAATCATCTTTTTTTTACTTAACATTTTTTTATTTTATTTTATTTTTTTATTAAAAGCTTTTTATTTACAAAACATATGAGTGACTTTTCTACATTGACCTTTGCAAAAACTTTTTTTTTCCCAAGCTTTTCCCCTCCTTACCCCCACCCCTCACCCCTAGATGACAGGTAATCTAATACATGTTAAATATGATAAATTATGTGACAAATCCAATACATGTATACATATCTATACAGTTATCTTACTGCACAAGGAACATCAGATCTAGAAAGAGAAGAAGAAAAAAACAACCTAAGAAGGAAAACAAAATGCATGGAGATATTCACATAAAGCGTTAAAATGCTGTGTTGTGGTCTGTACTCAGTTCCCACAGGCCTCTCTCTGGATGTATATGACTGTCTTCATTGCTGAACAATAGGAACTGGTTTGAATCACATCATTGTTGAAGAGAACCGTGTCCATCAGAATTGATCATCGTATAGTCTTGTTGCTGTGTATAATGTTCTACTGGTTCTGCTGATTTCACTCAGCATCAGTTCATGCAAGGCTCTCCAGGCCTCTCTGAAAACCTCCTGTTGATTGTTTCTTACAGAACAATAATATTCCATAACATTCATATACCATATTTTATTCAGCCATTCTCCAATTGATGGGCATCCTTTCAATTTCCAGTTTCTAGCCACCACAAAAAGAGCTGCCACAAACATTTTTGCACATGTGGGTCCCTTTCCCTCCTTTAAAATCTCTTTGGGATATAGGCCCAGTAGAAACACCGCTGGGTCAAATGGTATGAACAGTTTGATAACTTTTTGAGCATAGCTCCCAATTGCTCTCCAGAATGATTGGATCTGTTCACAGTTCCTCCAACAATGTATCAGTGTCCCAGTTTTCCCACATCCCCTCCAACAGTTATCATTAACATTTCCTGTCATTTTAGCCAATCTGACAGGTGTGTGGTGGTATCTCAGAGTTGTCTTAATTTGCATTTCTCTTATCAATAGTGACTTGGAGAGACCATTTATCAATTGGAGAATGGCTTGAATTCTTATATATTTGAGTCAATTCTCTATATATTTTAGAAATGAGGCCTTTATCAGAACCTTTGGATGTAAAAGTATTTTCCCAGTTTGCTGCTACCCTTCTAATCTTGTCTGCATTCATTTTATTTGTACAAAAACTTTTTAACTTGATATAGTCGAACTTATCTATTTTGTGATTAATGATGACCTCTAGTTCTTCTTTGGTCACAAATTCCTTCCCCCTCCACAGGTCTGAGAGGTAAACCATCCTACATTGTTCTAATTTGTTTATACTATCATTCTTTATGCCTAGATCATGAATCCATTTTGACCTTATCTTGGTATATGGTGTTAGGTGTGGGTCAATGCCTAATTTCTTCCATGCTAGTTTCCAATGATCCCAGCAGTTTTTGTCAAATAGTGAGTTTTTATCCCCCAAACTGAGGTCTTTGGGTTTATCAAACACTAGATTACTATTGTCATTGAATATTTTGTCCTGTGAACCTAAGCTATTCCACTGATCCACTACTCTATTTCTTATCCAGTACCAAATGGTTTTGGTGACCACTGCTTTATAATATAGTTTTAGATCTGTTGCAGCTAGGCCACCCTCATTTGCATTTTTTTCATTAATTCCCTTGAAATTCTTGACCTTTTATTTTTCCAGATGAATTTTGTGGTTATTTTTTCTAGGTCAGTTAAATAATTTCTTGGGAGTTTGATTGGTATAGCACTAAATAAATAGATTAGTTTAGGTAGTATTGCCATCTTTATTATATTCGCTCGACCTATCCAAGAGCACTTGATGTTTTTCCAATTGTTTAGATCTGACTTTATTTGTATGGAGAGTGTTTTGTAGTTTTGCTCATATAGATCCTGACTTTCCCTTGGCAGATATATTCCCAAATATTTTATACTATCGATAGTTATTTGGAATGGAATTTCTCTTTGTATCTCTTGCTGTTGCATTTTGTTGATGATGTATAAAAATGCTGATGATTTATGTGGATTTATTCTGTGTCCTGCAACTTTGCTAAAGTTGTGGATTAATTCTAATAGTTTTTTTATGATAGGTAGCATTCATATTATACTTTAGACTTTGCAAAGAGCTTTACATGCATTATCACATTTGATTTTCTATACAATTCAGTGAGGTTGAGAATAAAAGTATTTTTATCTCCCTTTTAAAGATGAAGAAACTGAGCTTAGAGGAATTGAGTAATTTGCTCATAGTCACACAATAAATGCTAAAACAGGATTTGAACTGAGTCCTCAAATGTATACAAGTGTGGGCTCTTTCTTTCCACTGCCTCATATTGTTTTTTTTTTAATTTTATTTTTTTAATTTTATTTGCATAACATATGTGTGGGTAATTCTTCAATAATAGCCCTTACATAGCTTTCCATTACAAATTTTTCCCCCAACTCCCCACCCCTCCCCTAGATGGCAGGATATCCACTACATGTTAATTATGTTAAAATATTGGTAAATCAAATATATGTATACATATTTCCAAACTTGTCATTGTTGTGCAAGAAAAATCTTGTCTACACAAACGATATATCAGATAAAGGAAACACAATGTAAGCAAGCATCAATCAAGGAGTATGAGAATGTTATGTTGTGGTCCAAATTTCACATCTCTCTCTCTGGGTGTATATGGCTTTCTTCAGTGAACAATTGGAGGTGGTTTGAAACATTT
>JAJPUD010013936.1:10783-42363 GCA_023553655.1 Myrmecobius fasciatus | reverse complement strand
AAGGAAGGAAGGAAGGAAGGAAGGAAGGAAGGAAGGAAGGAAGGAAGAAAAGAATGGAGGAAGGAAGGAAGGAAGGAAGGAAGGAAGGAAGGAAGGAAGGAAGGAAGGAAGGAAGGAAGGAAGGGAGGAAGGAAGAAAGGAAGTAAGGAAAGAAGGAAGGGAGGGAGGAAGGAAGGAAGAAAAGAATGGAGGAAGGAAGAAAGGAAGGAAGGAAAGAAGGAAGGGAGGGAGGAAGGAAGGAAGGAAGGAAGGAAGGAAGGAAGGAAGGAAGGAAGGAAGGAAGGAAGGAAGGAAGGATAGAAAGATAAAAGGAAGGAGAGAAAGGGGAGAGGGAGGGAATTATTATTACTTGCCTCTATTACTTTATATCATAGGATCTTTAGGAAAACTCCTAATTAAGAAGTCACCTTAGAGATCATCTTCTGTTTCCAAGTCTTCGGAAACTATCCAAGGTAGTGGGCCTGTATATGGAATAGAGTACCCCCACTGTATAGAAACTGGAGCCCATATTTTACCTTTAATAACCTTTGTGACTATTGGAAACCTCTTCAGTTTCAGTATCCTCATCTGTAAAATGGGAACCCTGAGGCTGATTATCAAGGCATGGTACAGTGGGCAGAGAGCTGGCTTAAAGACCAGGATTCATCCAGGGTAGTCCCACCTCCCATCTAGATTGACTCCCTTAAGTCATTCATACTCCCTGTGCCCCAGTAATTCTCTCTGACTGAGTAGCAAAGAAGGTTCTGATCTCATTGAGGGAGCAAGTTTTCCCACTGAGAATTTTCTGTACTGATGAAATCATAGATCTGGTGCAAAACAATGTTTGTCCTGCTTCCCTAGGATGCTGTGAGGAAGTGTTTTTTTGCAAATCTTAATGTGTTCTTTAAATAGCAAGTGCTGTTGTATGTTTGAATAAACTGAGGTCCAGGTAAGACGATGACTTTTCCAAGATCACACTGAAAGTTAACTACCAGCTCTGGGATGCTTTTCTCCACACTGTCCACAGTCTTCTGCAGATATTGACCCTTTCACATCCAGATGCTTAAATTCTCTAAGCCTGTCTTCAACTCAGGCTAAATAAGAAAGGAAGATTAGGATGGAGCAGGGATTGCAGATTGAGGCGGGGTGAGCCCCTAGTTCCAGAGCACTAAGGAGGCAGCAGGTGCTTGTGTGACCAGGGTTACAATGAGCCAGATCCTGCCCAGGACCACACAGATCAGAGGTTTTCAAGATTTTCTGTCCTTCCTGTCTTCCCTGGGAGAACCCCCATCCTAGCCAAATTCAATTACTCTGGGTGCTTTGGGATCTGGAGCTCTCTGAGCAGCAAGCTCCTCTCCAACCAGCACAGGGACAACTGGGTGGAATACACACTCAGCAGAAAAAAAGGAGCTTGCTTTGCCTGGGAGGGGAACCCTGCAGAGATGTCAGCTCCCCTTCCTCTTCCAGGGTCCAAGTCTTTTTTAGGAGAAGCAGAGCTGCCTGGGGGAAGGGGTGGCCCACACCGGGCCTTCCCATGCCCTCATACAATTTTATACATCTGGCCAGGGCTCCTAGCTCAGTGTGGAATATGGACTTTGCTAACTCTATCAGGAGACAGAGAGGCCTTTATAAATGAGAAGTGCACGAACCCAAGCTGCCAACATCTGCTCAGTGTGTCTGTGTTTTAGGGGGAGGGAGAGAAGAACCAGAAAGCTAAGCTTGCCTTCTTTCTTTCTTCCTTTCTTTTTCTTTTTTTCTTTCTTTATCTCCCTTTCTTTCTCTTTCTTCTCTTTTTTCCTTTCCCCCTTTCCTCTATTCTTCCCTCCCTTCCTTTTCTTTAAATTCTTTGTTTTTTTCCTTCCTTCCTTTTCTATCTTCTTTCTTTCTCTCCCTCCACTACCTCCTTTCCTCATTTCTTTTCTTCTCTATTTCTTTCCTCCCTTTTCTCTCTTGCCTCCTTCTCTCCTTTCTTTCTTTTTTCCTTCCTTCTTTTCCTCCCTCCCTTCCCTCCTCTTTTCTTCTTTCATTCCTTCTTTTAGTATTTTTTCTTTCCTTCCTTCTCTTTTCTTACTTTTTCCATCCTGTCTTCTTCCCTTTTATTTCTTTTCTTTCTAGTACCCTTTCTTTCTCTTTGTTTTCTTCCTGCCTATCTTGTAACTTCTTTTTCATTTGCTTTTTCTTCCATTCTTTTTCCTCTGGCTTCCTTCTTCATTTCTTCTTTACTTATTTTCTCCTTTCTTTCTTTCTTCCTTTTTAATGTCTTCATTACTCCTTACTCCTCCCATTATACTTCTTTCTTCATTGATCTACCTTTCCTGCCTCTCCATGTCACTGTTTCTGTTTCTATCTCTTTATTTCCTTCTGTGTCTCTTTCTCTGTCCTCTCTCTCTCTGTCTCTCTGTTTCTCTTTGTCTCTGTCTCTGTCTCTATGTCTTTCTTTCTGTGTGTCTCTCTCTTTCTCTCTCTCCCTCATACTCTCTTTTTCTTTCTTTGTTTATGTCTAGATTTGAACAGTCCTACAACTCTGCTTTTATTATAGCTTCAAACCCCACAGGCTTCTTTCCATAAGCATTCTGGGCCATTCTGAACCCTGGCAGGTCAGAAGAGGCAGGTTGTTTCACTCGACCAAAAATCAGTTTCTCAAAAGGTTTGCCCTTTTTGCCATTATCATGGCTCATGAATAATAACAAACATTCCCATTCCCCTGGGCCCAAACCTTGCTAGGTGTTGAAAAGGCATGGAGACAGACCCGGAGCCCTGCCAAGAGGAGAATCGACGTTAGGCTAAACTCAAAGGCAGGAGGAGCAGGATGTAAACCATCCAGTGTGTTATGGACCAGTGAGGAGACCTTTCCTTTCTGGCAGTCCTGCTGGGTCCGTGGTCAGATGACTTTAGAAGGTGGCTAAGTTGTAACCATCCTCAAAATAAAAGATGTTGGAAGGAAGGAAGGAAAGAAGGAAGGGAGGAAGGAAGGAAGGGAGGAAGGAAGGAAGGAAGGAAGGAAGGAAGGAAGGAAGGAAGGAAGGAAGGAAGGAAGGAAGGAAGGAAGGAAGGAAGGAAGGAAGGAAGGAAGGAAGGAAGAGAAAGAGAGGGGGAAGGAAGGGAAGAGACTGAGATATATTTGTTACTGTTCAGTTGTTTTAGTCCTGCCCAACCACATTTGGGTTTTTCTCAGCAAACATATTAGAGTGGTTTGCCATTTCCTTCTCCAGCTCATTTCACAGATGAGGAAACTGAGACAGGGTAAAGTGAGTTGCCTAAGGTCACACATCTACTAAGTGTCTGAAGTCAGATTTGAACTCAGGAGGATGAGTTCCTGACTCCAGGCCCCATGTGTTCTATCCACTTTGCCACTTAGAATTAAACCCCTGATTGAGTAAAATGATTTTCCTTACTCTATACACTGGGAGAGCCAGATCTAGAATCCAGCCCTCCGTTCATTGCTGCCTTCTAATACATCACAGAATCCTCCATTAAATAGAAAATGCAATTAGTCAGACCAATCTATTCCTCTAAGGAGGGATTGCTGCCCTGATTGATCAGCACCAAAATAAAATTGTAGAAGAGAACTTCAGAATCAAGTATAATCTCATTTTATAGATGAAGAAACTGAGTCCCAGAGACAGGAAGTGACCTGCCCAAGGTCACCTGGATACTAAGCAGCCAATTCAGGGTTCAAACCTGGGTTCTTGGGCTCTAAATCCGTCCTTTTCCCCCCACACAAACTTCTCCCAGTTCTAAGATCCTACATTTACTATCTGGGTGACTTCTGAGTGGACTTCTCTAGGTCTTGAATTCTTTAAATCTAAAATGAGGCAGTGGGACTAGATGGCACGTTGGGGTCCCTTCCAGTCCTAGGATCAGGATTATTTGGGTGATCTGTGTGGTCTCAGTCAATCCCCTTCCCAGGGTCTCAGCTTCCTTTTCAGTCAAATGAGATGAGGCTAAATGGCTGCACTAGAGCTAGGATCCTCCATCATATTACCTTCCTGAGCCTCAGTTTCCCCAAATGAAGGGATTGGATTCAATGATTTCTGGGTCCCCATCAGCCTTAGCTCTATGATTCTAAATTTCTATTTATTTATCTACTCAAGCCCTTGTGCCATATTCTCTTTACATAGGCATGAAGTGAGTGGCAGTGAGCTGGGCTTAATTCTAAATGACCTGGTACCACAGTCCATAGCCTGTTTTGTCTGTTCCTCCATATGGCCTTCTCAGGACCCCCCAAACCACCCAGAACTCCCACCACGTGCCTTCAGTGCTGTGAAGATGGGAACAAAAATGGCTATGATCTGAAGCAAAGATCTCAGGGAGCTGGGTATTAGGACCAGTGTTCCCACCACATTCAGGGGCAAGGCAAATGAAATCAGAACTTAGAGGTTTCCATGGCACTGGACCAAAGATGAGGACTCACAAGATCTGGCTTTACTGCTTTTCCTCATTAGCTAATTTCTTTTCTTCCCTCCTTCAGGACACGCCCAAATGCGTATCTGACAGAGCCCCTTAGCCATGAGTGGAAAGGTCTCCACTTGCTCTCCCAAGATGGCCTGGCTCATCCAAGCTCCCAGAGTTCCCAGATTAGCCAAAAGGCTCCATGCAGATGGACGTCAGTCCACTGGGTCCTCCTGGCAGCATTGGGAGGGGGGAGTACCAGGCTCACCATTTCACAGAATCATGAGATTTAGAGCTCGAAGTGATCATATAAATTGCAAAGATGAACCATCATATGGGATAAGCATAGGGACCAGACTTAAGGTTTCAGCCATATAGGGAACTCCCAAATGAGGAAACCATCCTCCCTCACTGGTCTCCATCTTCTCCACAAGAGAAATTGCCTAAAGCAATTGTAGTAAATGACTTGCTCAGAGTCACACAGCCCAAGCAGGTCTGATATGGAATCTTAGTTTTCAGACTGGCTTGCTACTCACTGTACCACACTGTCCAATGTTATAGATGCCTACAGCTCAGAGTTTGAAAAGGAGCCTTGGGAACCATCTAGTTGGAGAGTATTTAACCTTTCTGTGCCTTGGACCCATTTGGCAGATTGGGGGGGCCCTCTGGACCCCTTCTCAGAATGAAGTGCTTAAATGTGTCCCATAAAATGCATAGAATGACAAAGGAAACTACAGGTTAGTGAAAAGAAAGATGTAATTCTTTTTCCATCTCCATCCATAGACCTTCCCTCTCCTAAAATCTGTTCTTGTTATTGTTGTTCAACCTTCATTTTCCTAGGGGTCCAATGACATCACGGGGGAGGTCTTAACTTGCTTGTGAATAGAATTTACATAAAGCCCTCAGCTTCATTCTCTCTTCCTGAGTCATCAAAATCCAGTGGCAGGACCAAAGTCAAGACAACTGAAAATGGCCCAGGATGCACTGGATGACCTTGGCAGCTTCGATACCTGACCAAGATCTAACCGCTCCATGGAGCCTGCTTCAGCCACCTGTGTGGCTATTGCAATAAATTATTCTCATCCATCCATTCTGCCAAAGAAAGTCTTCCCATGATTGGCCAGGACATCCTCCTCCTAACTATCCCATAGTTTTGAGGCCCGTTACCTGGTTTAGCTTGTTTGCGTTGGTACTTTTACTGGGCTGTCGTCACTGAGAATACCGTGGCTTCTTGGAGCCCCAGGTGATAGTTTGATGGGGTGGATGGAGTGTTTAGGGAGGACTAGCACATTCTAAAATCTCTTCCCTAACCTTTGGGGGTCTGGTCAACCTGTATCTGAGTAAGAATTTCTTCTAATCATCCTCATCATTCATCATGATAAAAAAAAAACACTTAGTAAGCACCTGCTGTGTACCAAGAACCATTATGCTAAGCACTGGAGATACAAAGAAAGGCAAAAATCTCAAGGTAATGCTCAAACAATTCTGCATCTCTCTCTCTTTCTTTCTTTATATACATATATATGATATATACGTTATATATACATATATGATCTATGTATATATATATGTGTGTGTGTGTATGTTATATATACATATATATATATATATGACATCCATAGAAATCTATCACATCAGCTTTTATCTGGGCTCCATCACCAAATACCAACATCCAGATTTCCCCGTCCCTATTTGCCTTGTAAAAATCTTGTCTTCATCAAAGGAACCCCAGTTCCAAGGTTCACCCACACTAAGCCACACATAGTAGACATCTTCTGCCTCATCATGGTGTCATAGACCAAGAGCTGAAGTGGACCCCCCAGACCCTCTAGTCCTACCCCCTCATTTTACAGAATATCCTATATGTCGAGTTAGAAGGGGACACCTAGTCTAATCTCATTTTACAGAAGAGTAAACCAAGGTACAGAAAGCCACTCAAGAAAGTGACAGTGAGTGACCAATACCGGAAGTTAATGCAGACTCTAGTGATGGCAAATCTAGTCCTTTTTCCAAGGAACCAAACCTCAGGTTGTGAGATCGAATAATTTTTGAGCACATCGTGAGTCTTTTGGCTGCTGGGTCTAAGGTTTATGTTCCACCTTAAGTCTTTGGTATCATGCTGATACTGTGGGCATGGTCCCCGCCGGACCCAATTCTACTCAACTGCAAGGATTTGGTTGTTGGCCTTTCTTTTCTTTTGGATCCAGACAGATTTATTTATTCCTTCTCCAAGAAGACAACCTTGATAGATGGATCAGCTCTTCAGTCACTGGCAGAGCAGCGTAAGAAGAGTTTCTGGTTGTAAATTCAGCCTGCTTTTTTCTCTATCTTGTCTCTTCATGATCTCTCCCATCTGGTCCCTGTTCTCTCCATCCACTGGAAACCCCATCTGTAAAAAGGAAGAATTGAGCCCTCTTTCATTTTTGCTGTTGAAGATGGGTTGGGTGAGGGGAGTCCACACCTGACTTCTGACTTTATGACTTTATCACTTTTAATTCTTCATGTGAAGCCCCCTCCACTGATACGATGGCGTACATAACAATCTGTAGGCAGCTGCCTAGAATGCCGCCATGTGAAATGACTTGCCCATGGTCACACAGCTAATGTGTTTCAGAGGCAAGACTTGAATCCACACCTTATTGACTCCAAGCCTGAATCTCTTCCCACTATGCACCTTATGCAGAGTAGGCACCCAAGTGGGCAGCTGGTGTTAGGATAGACATTATATTGGACCTGGGAGGTCCAGGAAGTTTAAATCTAGACTTTGGCACTTACCAGCTGTGTAATCCTGAGCAGTCATTTAATCTCTCTCTGTCTTAGTTTCCTCATCCATAAAATGGGAGAATAGCATTCACCTCCTTAGGGTTATTGTGAGAATAAAATAAGATAATATTTGTAAATCTTATGTTACTACTATAATTTTATGTTAATACTTGCTTTTGTTATCAATATCAAATTGAACCAAACCAGAAGGCCTCCTGCGTAGGGAAATCCTATTTTGTGTTCTGGATAAAAGAGTTCTCATTCCACTTTTCATGACTATATCGTCCTATCACTTTTCAGTCACGTCTGACTTTTCGTGACCCCACTTTGAGTTTTCGTGGCAGAGAGACTGGAGTGGTTAGCCATTTCCTTCTCCAGCTCATTTTACAGATGAGGAAACTGAGGCAAACAGGGTGAAGTGCCATGCTCAGGGTCACACAGCTACTAAGTGTCTTGAATCCCGATTTGAACTCTGGAAGATGAGTGCTCCTGACTCCAGGCTCTGTGCATTATGGCACCCCCTAGCTGCCCTTTTCATGACCATCCTCGGGCCAAAGCTGGGCAGCCTAATTTATCTGCCATATGGACAGAAATAATTCTGTATCCTCTTAGTTATTTCAAGTTGATCTATTTCCCAAATGGTGAGGAGATTGTTTTCGTTGGGGTCATCCAGTTACCGTATTCCCTGATTCTTTGATCAACCAAGCAGCCCTGCCAATGTCAGTAATCTCTCAGCCCCCATTTGGGTTAATGAATCAGTCTGACTTTCATCCTAGCCCAGATGTAATCTTTTATAGCTTAATGATTTGTTCTAACAGACGCTTCCATGGAATATAAACAGTTCCCTGGGATCCAGTGAAAAGAGTTTTTATTTCTAACTTCTGTTTCTAATTAATTGTGGGCCAATTTGGCTGGACCTTGTTCTACTGCAATCACTCTGAGACTGTACCCTTGGATAGATTCTTAATAATTACCTCCCTAAAGAAATTCATGATGTCAGTGATAGAATTCATAGGAAAAGAGAGATTGCAATGGAACCAAGATCTAGGAGCTAGAAAGGGAATGAGCTTTGGTTGATTCCTTTGACTCAATTCAGCAAAGACTTACTGAGCACCTACTATGTGTCAGATAAAAAGGACATCAATCCCTACCCTCAAAGAGTTTACCTACATTCTGCTGAGAGAAAACATCAAATGCAGATAAGAAAACACAAAACAAATATTAAATAGAAAATAATTTCTGAGAGAAAAGCATTAATAACCATTATGTGTTGGAAGGGAGATGGTTTCCTTTTAGAATTGATTCCTAAATGCACTTTTCCCCCCTTACTTAATAGTTTTTTATTTTTTCTAATTATGTATAAAGTTTTCAACATTCACTTTTATAAGGTTTTGAGTTCCATATATTTTTCCTTCCTCCCTCTCCCCCAACTCCCTAAGATGGCAAGTGATTAATATGTGTTATATATGTATAATCATATTAAATATATTTCCACATTGGTTGTGTTGTAAAAGAAGAATCAGAAGGGGGAAAACCACAAGAAAGAAAAAAAACAAAAAAGTGAAAATAATAAGTTGCTATCTGCATTCAAACTCCATAGCTCTTTCTCTGAATGTGGATGATATTTTCCATCTCAAGTCTTTTGGAATTGTCATATCGTTGTTTTGCTGAGAAGAACTAAGTCTATACTTGTTGATCATCATACAATGTTGTTGTTACTGTGTACAATATTCTCCTGGTTCTGCTCACTTCACGCAGCATCAGTTCAGATAAGTCTTTCCAGGTTCTAAATATATTTTTAAAAAAAGTAGAGATTCCAAAAGGCAGAAAAGACCCCAGGGCTTGGAATTAAAAAGGGCAGAATTCTAATTTTACCTTAGATACTTAGCTATGGGACTTTCAGCAACTTCTCTATATCTCCGTGTCCTTATCTATAACTTGAGGATAATAATAATATCCACTGCACAGAGTTATTGTGAGGGTCTGATGAGATAATACACACAAATCTCGAAGTAATATATAAAGGTTAGCTATTATAACTCATAAATCTAGAGGCTTTCTGGAGGAGATAGCTTGAAGGGGAACAATGGAGAACACCTGGTCTCATCTGATAGCTTCCTCTTCATCCACCCCAGTATAAAAGCTTGGAAATAAGAGAGAAAAATCAAACCCTGGACTTGTGACTCAAGCAAAGAAAAGACCAAAGGATTCCCATTAGCCATCGACTGTGGAAGTGCCCTCTCAGGAGGGCAGCGAAGGTCGCTCTCAAGTTCCTAGCTTGGAAAAATGATGGCAAAGCCATTTCCAATTCAGCATTAGGCTGGGAAGGTTGCAAATTAATTACAATTATGCCTTCTTTGTGCCAAGTGATAATTTACTGCAATTAATTATCAGAAGATATACTGCTGTCAATTATGATACTTGTTCTTGGAAAAAGGTAGAGGGGAAGGAGCCGTTTGCACAAGAGAACCGAAATCTGTATCTAAGTTATATTTTGCTTTTTTTTTTCATTTCCAATTAAGCTATTATCATTTGTTTTCATTATGGCAGACACAATAGAGAAACCAACAATGTTTTCCTAACCTTTTTGCTTAATCTTTTCACTATCTCAACTTTCCCCCAGTCAACAGTCCCATTGTTACACCTGCAAATTGTACAGAAAGTGAGGAACCCTTCAGAATTAATGAGTGCAGCTGCGGTCTCTCCAACATGGCACACTTGTGAAAGAGACCTCTTTAAAGTGCCATTATCACAATATTGATAGAGTTATTTATAGGACTGCAAACGTTCCCAGTCATAACAGAGGACTTATTAACCCTATTGCCGTTCGGGTTCTTACCATCCCCTGGCCTCCATCCAGACCTTGTGATCAAGCACCAGGTGGACTTGATATTTCTCTACAAAGGAGCTAAAAAAAGACATTGAGAAAACTTCTCTCAGACCAGGTTGGAGAGAGGGAGAGTTTCAGGAGTCCAAGAAGCCCAATTCAAATCCCAACTGTACCATGGATGCAACTTTAAGCAAGTGATTTCATAAGCTTTGGGTTCATCATTTACAAAAAGGGAGGCTTGAACTAATCCACCATGTACACAGAAGCCATCTCCCATCTTCACATCTTTTGACAAATTGCCCTCTCTTCTCATCTCTGATGATATCCCTGGCTCCCTTCAATCCTCAACTCCATTCAGCCTCTTCCTACTTTTACCACCTTTCCTGATTCTGCCCCCCTCAATTGTTAGTGTCCCCCTTTGCTGCCAAATTATTTTTACTTTGCCTTTTATTTTGTATGAGTCGTTTTCCCACTACAAAATGAGTTCCTTATATCCCCAGCAACTAGCACACATTTAATAAAAGCTTATTCAATTGAATAGTGAATCTCTAAAAGTCCTTCAAGCTATAAATAATATGATTCTAGGAGGGACTTAAATTGCATTATTATGTTGGACAAAGTGTCTCCTTTGGTCTGTGTCTCTTCTTTCTCTCTACTTCTTTCTCTTTCTGTCTCCATCATCTTTTCTGTCTCCATCATGGCAGAATGCAATTCCCCTCTTCCTTTCTCCCTCCATCCTTCGGGGCTGATGAAGAAGAAGCTATCAAAGGCAAGGATTGTGGCCAACATGAGCCACATTGACAGAGAATCCCAGCTGAAAAGGAAAGATAATAAAATGGGGTATATTTTTCCCCTACCCAACAAGATCCAAGGGCATTAGGAAACTGTATGAGGTGTGGAAGCTCTCTGACCAATAAATGCCCCCCACCCTGCCAAACTGTTCCTTTCATCACACAAATACAGCCTTAATCATACCAAAGCAGTTTGGTCAGGTGAGGAAAGGCATTATACATATGAGCCTATTTCTTATCTCAGGTGGATCATGGTCCTCAGTGAGACTGTCCAGAGCACATAGACCTTAGCTGGGTCATGGTTAGTCCTAGACCTAACGGACCTAACAGGAAACTCAAGAGGTAGTTTCTCAGAGCAGATAGAAGCCACAAGGCTACTGTAAAAAGCATGGGCAGACTTGTGTGTTTTCCTCTCTGTGGCTTTGTTTCCTCTGCCAACATGTGAAAAGAGCACTTACCTCCAATATGGAGGTGAGGGTTGACTGGATCGTATAATACATGGAGAGGAGAAGCATGTAAGAAGATGTGGACTCTAGGAAGGGGTGGGGGAAGAGGGCTTTAAAAGCTTTCCATTTTCCCCTGGTGATATTGGGAAGTCAATGGAAATAATGGAGGGAGGGAGGGGAAAGGATGACATGGTCAAACCTGTACTTGGGTATCTGAATAAAAGAAGAATCAGATGTGTTTAAGGAGGGAATGAGCCCACATATAGGATGTGGCTTTAAGAAACTCCACAATTATAATGTGGGGAAGTCATGATTAGTGGAGAAGGCAGTACTTGATCTGATAAAGATCTGGAGGTTTTTATTTTATTTTATTTTATTTTTTATCTTTTATTTTTTATTTTATTTTATTTTTTTTAGATCTGGTGGTTTTAGTGGACTACAAGCTTAGTAGAAAACAACAGTATGATTCCCCCCCCCAAAAAAAGCCAGTGTGATCTTGAATGACATAAAGAGAAGCTTACTTTCTAAAAAAAAAGGAGTTGGTTATTAACTATCATCTGCCTTACTCCAAATACATCTGGAGTATTGTTTTCAGTTCCAAGCACCATAATTTGGGGGAAGGAATATTTTCATTGTACCTACTATGTGCCAGGCACTGTGCTAAACACTACCAATATTATCTCATTTGATCCTCACAACAAACCTTGTTAGGTACGGGATAGTCTGATCCCTATCTCACAAGTGAAGAAATAGCACAAGCAGGGATGCAGTGAGTTGCCCAGAAGGCAAGTTGAGGAAGTATGTTGATCAGCTTATATTAATACCCTGGAGCCCATGGAGAGGAAGTCAGCTGGGATGGGGAAGGGTCTCATGTTGGTTCCAAACAAAGATCAGCTGAAGAAACTGGGAATGTTTATCCAAGAGAAGTCTCAGGGCTTATTATAGGTGTCTTCAAGAATTCCAAGGCTGTCATTAAGAAAAACCTTTCAATTTCTATGGCTCAGCCTCAGAAGGAGACCTCGATGGGCTTTTCCAAGAGGCAGATTTAGGCTGAGGAAATTCTGAGTTCCTTGTCCTCCGAGGTCTTCCATCAGAAGCTAGATGACCACCCGTCAGACGCAAGATGGGGAGATTCTTTTCAGGGATGGGTTAGATAAGGGGCGCCTTCTAGCTCTCAAATGCTGGGATTCTGGGATAACCTTTCATGAAGAAAGCCCATATGTCCCAGAGATAAACAGACACCGGCAAATAACTGAAAAGGTCATCTCATCATTTAATTGAACTCCTGGAAATATGGACATGAGGCAAGGACAACTTCATTGACAGTTTCATTGCACATCTTTTCTTGGACTTTTTTCCCCTGGAGTCTATCCTCCAAGTCACTTGAGAGGCCACTTCCATTTCAGAAAGGGGATATGGCCCGTCTTAGTTCTATTTCATTGTCTTGTAGACATCTTGTCAGTCCCAGGTCAGGATTAATCTGTGGAGGAATACGATAGTGTAATTACTTAAGAGGGACCCAGAATGACATTTTCTTTTTCCCAGAGAAGGAAAGAAGTTTCAGCAGAAGCCCTATCTGCCTCCTTCAATTTCTCTAATCACATGATCCCAGAATCTCAGAGCATTCAAGTCAACTGTTACTGGGAGAAGAATCCTCATTCCCTCCTACCCAGCATGTCCTCGTTCCAACTTTACTTCCATTGAGAGAGTCCACCAGAAAGCAGCCCATGGCCAATTGTAGATATCTCTCATGTTCCATCCTGGTCTTCTCTAGCTTAGTCACCATTATTCCTTCCACCACTGCCATGAAGAAGTCCTTTTATAGATCAGGAAATGAAGGCATAAAGGGTTAATCATCTTGTTCAGGGTCATGTAGCTGAGACAGGATTGCCAGTGCTCTACCCGCTGTGCCAGTTATGGTACTCACTACCTTCAGACAGGCTGGACTTTGGTCAACAGACTATCAACAGGTCCACTCATGAAGCTTGTTTGGTTTGGCAAGATCTGAAATCTCCCATCAGGGGCTGAGTGAGCACTTGTCAAAGGAGACTCTTGAGCTGACTGGTCTCAACAGTCTTTTCCATCTCTGAGATTTCATGAGTCTCAGAATCACTTCTCCCCCCACCCCCCAGAGGATGTTAGTGGAGGACCTTGTACATAGTGAGGACTTAAAATTAAGATTTATTGGGTTGACTTGAAAAAAGCTAAGGCATAACTGAAATGAACTGCAGAATCAACCTGAAGGAAGTTCCAAAGGGGGAAGGAGCAGAACCAAGACCTCCCTACCTACTGGCTAATGTCTAATAGAGTGTTTGGTAAATCAGTCAACAAGCATTTATTAAGCACCTACTATATACCATTTTGTATATATATATATGTATATTATATATATATATATGTATATATACATATATATGTACATCTACATATATCTATACATATATACCATATATAATACTACATATACTATATCAATATATATAGTATATATGTATATTATATGTATATACATATATACTATATACCATGTGTGTGTGTGTGTGTGTTAAGGCTAAGGATACAAAGAAAGGGAAAAAGAGGGGGAGAGGTCCTCAACTGTTAAGGAGCCCCCTAATTCCACAGATGGAGTACTGAGGCCCAGAAAGGCTGACTTGACCATGGTGTCCCAGATAGTAAGTGTCTAAGGTAAAACTTGAATACGGCTATTCTGAGACCAAATTCTCTCATTATATTGTTGAAAAACTAGACAATCCCCAAAATGTCTCCAAGTCCTAAGAGCCAGGGATATTTCCAGGCATGTAAGAAACATTTCTTGAATTAATTAAATTATTAGAAGCTTCATACATAATCATGCCATCGCTCTTCCTCCTCCCTCCTCCTTCCACCTCTAGCTCTCTTCCTAATGAGCTATTAGAGGATGGCCCCAAAGTCAGACGGCATTTTAAGCTGCAATAGCTCAAGACCACACTGAGACATGCCCTCTGTGTAAAGAACAAACCTGAAACTCTCTAAGTTCTGGCCATTTTTACTACTCTCCAGCCTGGGGTCACTGAGAATCTGCTCATCCCAGATCAGTGACTTCCTCCTCGCTGGAGGGTCTCAGGCAAAGGCTGGATAACCACTTGTCAGGGACAAGTCCAACACTAGAAGACTTGACATTTGGACCTGAGTCTTCCCAACTAGGTGGCACCCCGAATAGAACACTGGTCTTGGAATCAGGAAAACTCCTCTTCCGGACTACAAATTTGGCCTTAGATGCGTCCTAGCTAGGTGACTCTGGATAAGTCACTTAATCCTATTTGCCTCCATTTCCTGATCTATAAAATGAGCTGGAAAAGGAAATGGCCAATCCCTCCAGTATCTCCACCAGGAAAACTCCAAATAGGGTCACAAAGAGTTGGCCATGACTAAGCCACAAAAAATCTCCTAATTCCTATTTCCTATAAAATCTTTCACATTCTGGTTTACGCCTTCTATTCAGAATGCATATTCGTCACATATCCCTATTCCCCTCCCTCCCAGACTGGGCTGCTTGTCGACCCAAACCTCCACCTTCCATTTCCCACCTTCCCATCTTCGTACAAGCTGTGACCCTTGTCCATATTGTGCTCCATTTTCACCTCATCCTCCCAGAATCCCTAGCTTCGTTCAAGTTCTCACAGAGCCTGTCATGATGCCCTTAGTTGGAAGTGTTCTCACCCAAACCAAATGACCACACCTTCTCTTGTTGGTTTGGCAACCAACCTCCAAGGACAATGTCAGTCATTGAAGGCAGGGCTATCTTTCACTTTTGCCTAGCACAGGTGCCCCCACACAATGGGTTTACAAGAAATACTCATTCAAACTATAGGCAGATCTTGGAACATTAAACCCAGCTCTCTTTCCACATGATCAAGCACCCTTTGGCTACTTCATGCAAACCTTGGGCTGAACTCCAAAGAATATGCACTCTGAGTCATGATACCAACATGGATCTCTTGTAATTCATTTTTTATTCCCAGAGAATCCCATAATTCCTCATGCCCTTGGCCAAGAGAATGGAGCAAACACAACTTCCCGCAAATGATACAATAGTCCAAGCTCAAAGGAGATGTTCAAAAGATCATATTAATATCAAAAGGTAGCAATCTATGCATAAACATTTTTAAAGAAACCTGAATATGTTCTATTCAACAAGTAGAGAACTGAGTTACCAGGAGCCTCAAAAGCTATCTAGTCCAAGCGTCTCAATTTACAGATGAGGAAATTGAGTGCCAGAATGGGCAAAAAGTTTGGCAAAGTCACAGTCAATAAACAAACAGTAAAGCCAGGTCTGTGAACCACTTTCATAGATTATTGCATTAAGCCAACAAAGGTCAGCATATTGGCTACAAAAGCATATGTTTCAAATATGAGTTGATACAATATTAAATGAAGCAAAAGTGAATATGGTGAGATATTCAAGTATCTTCAAGAATCCCTAAAATAAAGAGTTGCTCTAGATTTTTTATTTGGGGGATTCCTGTGACAAAAAGAGAGTAATTCTGTCCACCTATTTTAGCCACTGTGTGAATAGAAGCTTTTTTCAGTTGGTCATAATCTAATCTTTTGAATGATGTTCCAGTTTGAAAGAACCATTTTTGATTTCCTTATATCTATTCATGTCTCCTCCAAAACATTCATGGGGTTTTCATCCACAAATATTTATTGAAATTCCTAATGGGCTAGGTGGTGCAGTGGATAGAGCACCCGCTCTGAAATTAGGAGGACCTGAATTCATTCTGGCCTCAGATCCTTAATACTTCCTAGTTGTGTGACACTAGGCAAGTCACTTAATCCCAATTGCCTCAGCAATTAAAAAACAAAAAACAAACAAACAAAAAAGAAATTTTTAATGGGAATGATCCAGTATAAGGATGGTACTGTGGGCTTCTGCCATTGGCTAATAAGAATAACAATCAGCTAGGCGTTGAATACTACCTCTCATACTTATTACTTACATAACTCTGTGAAAGGTACTTAATTTTTCTGCCCCTCAGTTTTCTTATCTGTAAAATGGGAATAGTAATAGCACCTGTTTGTGAAGCTCAAATGAGATATTTGCTAGACGTGTTATAAACCTTGAAGTTCTATAGAAATATTTGCTATTACTGTGGTTCATATAAGGTTGGCAAAACATTTGACAGATTATCTCACTTAACAGTTCATCAATAAAGCATTAGAGGGAGGAAAGGAAAGAGAAGAGGAGAGGGAGGGTAATTAAGAGGTTAGCCTAAAGTAGGGAATAGGGTAGTAAATGTTTTACAATCAGCCCTCCAAAAAAAAAAAAAAAGGTTATATGCTCTTGAGTTTAGTCTGTGTTATTATTAACATTTTCTCCATCACTTTCTTAAGTCTAAACAATCAACAAAACAATAAATCAAGGCCAGATTCTCAGCACTGGTCAATCCATGAGGTGTAGATGCTAAAGTTAAACAGATCACAAATGACAAAGGAAGACTTCTCTTCCTAAGGACCTTTACCAGCTGTGTGACCCTGATCAAGTCACTTCACTCTGCCTCAGTTTCCTCATCTTTAAAATGAACTGGAGGAGAAAATGGCAAACCACTCCAGTATCTCTGCCAAGAAAACCCAGAACAAAGAGTTGGATATGACTGAATTGAATATCAGCAGAATTCCAAGGAGACATCTTTTTCACTGACTTTCCATAGGCCTCTTTGAAGGTACCTAAAAAGGGAGAAAATAATTTCTCCAATGCCTTCAAAGCCTCTCTGTTACTATCCACTAGCTCTTCCTCCCTTGTGACTCTATTTCCCCTCTCTGTGTTTTTTGTTTTCCCCCATGTCCAGAATACTATTCCTCCTCGAGCCTAGCCACTAGCTTCCCTGGCTTCCTTCCTGACTTTGCTCAGATCTCACCTTTTGCAAAAGATCTTTCCCAGTGTCTCTGATACCAGTGCCTTCACCTTCCCATTATATCCCTTCTATGGACTCTATTATATACACCTATTTATATACATATTGTTACCGCCACTCCAATGTAAAGTCCTGGATCAAAGGATCCCCATGGCTTAGCGCAGGAACCAGCATACAGGAAGAATTAAATACATGCTGATTGATGGATGGATAGCATCATATGGAGGGTGGGGATGCTCTGAGTGCCTTAGCCCACACCTGCAGCACTGTCGCCAGCTCCAGGTATCATACTCTCGCCAGTCCAAAGTGAATATAAAGGATGGATGGGGTGATACAGTAAGCTTTATGTTTTGGTTTCTTTCATCAACCCATTGGCTGATGACCCTTTCAAACCACTACCCCTCCATGCTTACCAACCCCTACATGACCACCACCATCACTTCTCCCCTCCCCAAGGAAAGCCAGGATGGGGTTTTTTGGTTTGGTTTTTTACTCATCCCTTTTTGTGCCTCCCAAATAATAGTACATTAAGCATCAGTTTGGAGAAATACAAGGAATATTCACTGAACTTGGCGTCAAGAGCCCGAGAGTCCAATCCCAGCTCTAAAACTCAGTGTCTAGATGGGCACTTAAGTGGCTTGGAGTCAGGAGGATCCGAATTCAAATATGACCTCAGATACTTATGGAGTCAGGAGGATTTGAGTTCAAATAAGACCTCAGATACTGGGATCTGAGTTCAAATATGACCTCAGATACTTAGGGAGTCAGGAGGATCTGAGTTCAAATAAGACCTCGGATACTTATAGAATCAGGAGGATCTGAGTTCAAATAAGACCTCGGATACTTATAGAATCAGGAGGATCTGAGTTCAAATAAGACCTCAGATACTGGGATCTGAGTTCAAATATGACCTCAGATACTTAGGGAGTCAGGAGGATCTGAGTTCACATAAGACCTCAGATACTTAGGAAGTCAAGAGGATCTGAGTTCAAATATGACCTCAGCTACTTACCAGCTGTGTGATCCTGGCCAAGTCAATTTATTTTCCTCATCCTTAAAATGGGGGTAATAATGGCACCTACCTCCTGAGGATCAAATCAATATTTATAACATTCTTAGCACAGTGTAAGCACTCTCTATATATTTGCTATCATTATTATTTAAGCAAGTCAATTAACTTCCTATTCTTGGTATAAAATGGAGATTATAAACTTGGTACTTCCTATTTCATAGAGTTATTGTGAAGGGAGCTTCTCAAAGACATCTCTTGTGGTCTAGTCACATCCCCAGTTTAGGACTGTCGATTGCTGTGATTATTAGATTGTTTGAAATATTTTACTGGGAAGCCCTCCAGGAGGAGGCGTCGAGGAGGGATGGGGATGGATTAGTGAAAGGGGCCATCGGCTGATGGAAAACTTGACAGAGAAAGCCAGCCGTCCATAAAGATTTTAGCTCAGTCAGATCTTTAACCATATATAAGACCTCCCCCACTCTTTGCTTCCCTCTTGCCTTTAAATCTTTCTCCGTCTAGACCTTGATATTTCACTCAGTCCTAGATCCATGGCCAGGAGCTGCCAGCCAGAGTTGTTCTTGACAGACCCAACACTTAACTAGGGAAAATGTTATGGGGATGGGAGCTCCACTTTCCTAGTGAAGGGAGGAAATTTCATGATGAGCGAGCTGTGTGTTCCCAATCTAGGAATAAGCTGGCATCAGGAAACTGAAAGAGTTCTCAACTTTTCCTGTTAAAGGTCTTTCTTTAAAAGGAAAAAAACAAATTTCCAGAACAACAGAAAAAGCTATATTTAAATGTAAATGTCTAAAAATGCAAATGAAAGGTAGTTGCATTATCGACTGACAGCACCATGACATGAAGGTAGGGTGGTTGAATGGGTAGCACACTGGACAAGTTAGAAAATGAGACTTCAAATCCTGACTGCTATGCTGGAGGTCACATCATTTCAGGAGGGGAAGGAACCTTATACACCAACTGGTGGGTCTAACTCACACTGGAATATGCCCCTTATCATTGACAGAGCCACTGAGTGGTCATCCAGCCTTTTCTTTTTTTCTATTTTTTTTTTTTCCTGAGGCAATTGGGGTTAAGTGACTTGCCCAGGGTCACACAGCTAGGAAGTGTCTGAGACCAGATTTGAACTCAGGTCCTCCTGACTTCAGGGCTGGTGCTCTAACCACTGAGCCACCTAGCTGCCCCCATCCAGCCTTTTCTTGACCACCGCCATGAGAAAGCTATCCTCCCCCTCTGGAGGCAGCCTATTCCTCTTTGGGATAGCTCTCACTGTTAGGAAGTTTTTTCCTGTTTCAAGCCTAAATCTGCCTCTTGGAAATGTCCACCCATTGCTTTCTAAATTGAGAGGAAAGAGCACATGGCAGCTGTCTTCTATTCTTTGGAGGGCTATGAAATGAAATAATAACAATTTATATACTGATTCCTTTGTGTTGAGTACTGTGCTAATTACCTTACAATTATTGTCTCATTTGATTCTCAAAACAATCCTGGTACGTGCGATTATTATCTCCATTTTACAGATGAGGAAACTGAGGCAAGCAGCAATGCCAAAGTCACACAAATAGTAAGTATTAGAGGCTGAATTTGAATTCAAGTCCTCCTGACTCCAGGCCCAGTGCTCCATCTACTGGAACGGCTCTCTAAGGAATCATATTTGTTCTGCTTGAGATCCTAACTTTGTTGTTGTACAGTCATGTCAGCTTCTTTGTGATCCAATAAGATTGGAACGGAGGATCATCTTGTGGGCATTCTCAGAAAGGGAGTCCTGTGATGGGTGGGAGATCCTAACTTCCATATCTAGGGCTTTGTTGTTGTTGTACAGTAGTCCAGTCGGGTCTGCCTCTTTGTGATCCAGTAAGATTAGAATGGAGAGTCATCATTTAGGGATTCTCAAAAAGGGAGTCCTGTGACGGGTGGGAGATCAGAATAGATTCCTAAAAATGGCACTTCCATACCTACAGCTTTGTTATCGGCTTCTTTGTGATCCAGTAAGATTGGAACAGTGGATCATCTTGTAGGGACTTTCAAAAAGGACTTTCAGAAAAGATTCCTAAAAATGGCACTTCCACACCTATTCCATACTCTATTGTTGTTCAACGGTAATCCAGTCATATCCACTTTTTTGTGATCCAATCAATATGGGGTTTTATTGGCTAAGATACTGCAGTGTTTTGCTGTTTCTTTCTCCTGTGAATTAAGGAAACTGGGGGAGAGGGGGGTAAGTGATTTAGCCAAACTAGTGAGTATGTGAAATCAAACTGGAAGTCAGGTCTTCTTGACTAGAAGCCAGCTAGGTGCTTCAGGCTCTATTAGATCCTCATTCTATTAACCTCAATTATTGTACCATGAGACACTGTGTTGCTTTGATCCCAAGTCCCTTCTTGTGTTTTCTTTTTTCCTCACCTGTTTAAAGGGATAATAATATCTCAAGTCCCTACCTCATTGGATTGTTTTGTCCATCTATATAAATGTAAATTGCTATTATTATGAATACTATTATTATTATTAATAATACTGGGCTACAATTTAGCAGTGCCATTGGGAAGACTGCTTGCCTTCCTAGCAAGTAATCCTAGACTGCTGTATTTTAAAATTTGTATCTATTCTTTATCAATGCTTGATTCCTTCCAAAATATCAGCTCTTGTTTTTTGATGTTTAAGAAAAATCTTATTCAGATGGCATGCCCCACCCACCTTCTAATTTACTATTCCTAATCAGTGGTGGATATCAAGACTAAACCACCTATTTCATTTAAATTATGGGTAAAATAAGAGTAAATTGACATCCCTGTTAAATGCATGAGCTTTGTGATAACTGTTCCATCACCACTACTTTTTTTTTCCTGCCTATTTGGTAGAGAAGCTATGTTTCAGAGCAGCTAACACTGCCAGTAGTTTGACCCCTGGCTAATGGGGACTTGCACTAGCTAGTAAAATCTGCCAAAGACCCTAAGCCTTGAAATGACCATTGCCAGGGGGCAGCTAGGTGGCGCTATAGTGGATAGAGCACCAGCCCTGAAGTCAGGAGGACCTGAGTTCAAATCTAGTCTCAGACACTTAACATTCCCTAGCTGTGTGACCCTGGGCAAGTCACTTAACCTCAATTGTCTCAGCAAAAAGCAAAAAATAAAAAAAAATTCCACGTCTTCATGATGCTACTCAAACTTCCTTCCTGCACCCGCTATTTAGTAGCAATAATATCAATTATTAATATTTACGGGATAATAGTAGACTAGCAGAGTGCTTTTTTCTTTTTCTAAATAGACCTATGACTTTATTTGTTCTTAATCAGCACCTGGCCTGCAACTTACTGTCCTAGAGAGATTCCCGGCTTATTGAGAAATGAAGTAACATGTCCAGACTCCGGCACTAGCATGTATGTGTTGGAGCCAGGATGTCAACATGAGCCTGCTCTTTGCCAAGTCCAGTTCTTTAGCCTCCACATACACTGCCTCTAGTCATTATATATATTATCATTTAATTTATTCCCCTGGTAAAAAGGGGGTGTCCGTTTGGCCCCAGAAAATATTTATGTGGCTCTGGGCATGTCACAACCTCTCAACCTCAGTTTCTTCATCTATAAAATATAGCACCTGCCTCCCAAGGTCATGGTGAGGCTCCAAGGAAGTAATATTTGTAAAGCATTTTCCAATTCTTAAAGTACTATGTAAATGTAACAATTATCATTCATTTAGTTTGTTATTCATAATAAAACAATTATTATTTTACTACTGTTTATTATGAATAACAAAATAATAAAAATAATTATCATTATTGAGACAGGAGAAAATTATGATGGCAAAGAGTTCTATCTTGAAACATACAGCTCATGTGCTGTTGAATCTTGATTTTTCAACACTTTCTCCTTTGACACAAGGACACTGAAATTCAAAGGTTAATTGATTTATCTAGTGTCATATAGATAAGGAGAGGGTTCAAGACTATAATTCAATTAAGTCCGTCAACAAGCATTTAGTAAGCACCAACTAAGTTCCAGATACTGTCCTATGTACTGGAGGTAGAAAGAGATGCCACCACACACACACACACACACACACACACACACACACACACACACACACACACACAGTCCCTGCCCTCAAGGAGGTCACAGAATCACAGTTGGAAGGATCCTGGGTGGGAACTCCAACTTGAACAAGACTCTTTCTATAACTTCCCCACAAATGGTCATCCAAACTTTGTTTGCAGATCTCAAGTGAGCTACCGATGTCCCCAGACAGCCCATCCCACTGTTGGACAGCGACCATCGTCAGATGGTGTTTTCTTTCCTCAAGCGTAACTCTGCCTTTTTGCAATTTCCTCTTATTTCTCCCAATTTCTCTTTGGAATTTAAACCAGTCAGTTCCTTTCCCCATGTTTTAGCCCTTCAGTACTTGAAGACAATTGGTTATCTTGCCCCTCCACCTCCTCCCAGGTTCCTCTCTCCCAGTTCTGATGCCTTCTACAGAGCTTCTGCCACTGTTCTCCTGCCTTTTGAATGTAAGAGGAAGAAGCAAGTTCACTTTGCCTTTATGGAAACTATCTTGCTGGCAGACCTTCAGAAGAAAGCAGAGCTCCATTTCCATGGGGTGAATATTTATTGTGTTGTTATTAGGAGGTTACTTAGCAGGTCTTAAAGCTGAGTGGCCCAGTGGAGATATGGCTGATTTATGAGCAGGTCAATGTTAACGAGCAGCATGTCAAAGTGTGGAGTCTGGTCAGATTTCCAAATTCTGTTTTGTTAAAATATAATATTGAAAAAGTGGGAGCTGAGATCATTACTGGCTCAGTGGTGGCAGATAGCCAGCATCATTAGAAGGAAGAGAATGTAATAGATTGAAGATAGCAAGAACCCAAAGTCTTTGGAGGATCCTTGCTTATTTGGAAGAGGCATGAGATACAGTGGATGGGATAGGATTTTGGACTTGCAGGTAGACTGTTACTACCTGGGTGACTCTGGGTAGGTCATTCATTCTCAGGGACCTCATTTTCCTCATCTGTAGAATGAAAGGCTAGATAGTTTCCGAAGTCCCTTCCAAAGTTTGTGATCCTATAATAAGGAAGGTAGTGTAATAGATATTGGACTCTGTCAGGAAGACCTGAGTTTGAATTGTACCTCAGACACTAGCTATATAAGTCTGGACAAGTCATGTCACCTCTCTGTGCTCAGTTTCCCCATCTGTAAAAAGAGGGCAATAATAACAGCTACCTCTCAGGATTGAGAGGATAAACTGAGATAATATTTGTAAACTATTTTGTGCAGTGTCTAGAATATAGTAAAAGTGCTTAATCAATACTTATTTCCTTCCTTCCTGTAATCATCACTCTCATTCTCACCTATGATTGATCCAACAAAAATCCATACTTGAATCCTGTCTCTGACACTTAGTTGAATGATCTTTGAGGTTCCATTTCATTATCTGTACAATGGGCATAACAATATACATAAGAGCTATCTCTCATTGTTCCAAGGCTCAGATGAGATTGTCAGGAAAGTTCTTTATTAATTCTTAAAGCCTTTTCTAAGTAACATCAGTATTCATCATTACTATTAACTAATTAACTTTCTTTAAAGAAAAAGAACAAAGAGTTCTTGGGCAAAAAAAAACTTAAAACAATTTCTCCTAATTGAAGTTAACTTTTTTCCAATGAGGACCTTGATTACATGCAATGAGGGCTCCACTCCTTTCTAAATTATGTGTTTTCCAAGGCTAACTTGACTTGAAAAGGATATCTCCATCTACACCATATCACTGACATTAGTCAGTAGAAGAAAGAGCTTTCTAATAGAGCTAATCAACAAAAAGACTGACTCATGCTCTCTTCCTGTGCCCTCTGTGAGATGGCTTATATGGTATCTGCTCTCCTCCTAGAGTCAGAGATCTAGAACTCAAGGGGAATCCAGCAATATTAGTGACATCATTTGTTCCAATCCCTCATTTTATGGATGAAGAAACTGAGAACCAAGGTAGAGAAGAAAAGAGAAAAAGAGAGAGAGAGAGAGAGAGAGAGAGAGAGAGAGAGAGAGAGAGAGAACTGTCAGAAGTGGCATTTGAACACAGGACTTTTTGCACTGTGTACCAAGCTCCTGCCCTCATGCTGGATAGTTCCACTTTGCAGAGAAGAATTGCAAATGGGCAAATGGCTTGGCCCCCAGAAATGTAAGAGTGGGGACTGCTTTTTGTCTTTGTATCCCCAAGACTCAATGCCTGCACATTTGATAAGCACTTAAAAATACTAGCTGACAGACTGCCTGACAAGCCCGCTCTCCCTGAAGAAGAAATAGTTTAAGCTTTCTCCCAGAAAAAAATGGCCACACATTTGCAGAATGACTGACTGTTTATAGGGATCAGGAGTAGAAGTGATTGGGGCAGCTAGGTGGCACAGTGGTTAGAGCACCAGCCCTGAAGTCAGGAGGACCTGAGTTCAAATCTGGTCTCAGATACTTCCTAGCTGTGTCACCCTGGGTAGGTCACTTAACCCCAATTGCCTAAGAAAAAAAAAGGAATAGAAGTGATTCCATTTTCTAGGAGTGATTGAGAAAATACCTAAATGATTTACATATCTGTTAATAATAATGTCTAATATTTGTACAATAGTTTACAAATAGAAAAGATAACAGAATAGATGGAGAGAAAGACCTGAGTTCAAATCCTGTCTTGGATGCACACAAGCTATATAATGGAGGGAAAGTCATCCTAACTGTCAATATTCCAAAATGCCCCAAGAGTAAGTTGCAGAGAAAATTTTTTCAATAATAACGCCACCAGGACCTCCTTGTCCCATATTCCAGTCATTCCATTCATTTAATTAACCAGAAATACCCGGATAAGGAATATCCCACATTAACCTTGCAGCCCAAATCTGCCTTGGGGAGTAATTGTAGCAGCTCTTATCATTTAACTAAGCTGGAGCCTGGGAAGAACAAAATCAATTTGAGAGTCCCAAAGAAGGATTTCTCCTTGTCTCTGGGCTGTATAGCAGACTGTCTCCTTCACTTGCTAACACTCCATCAGGTTTTTGTGTCTTCTGGAATCATATATTCTCAGAGTTAGAGGGGATCGAGAAGGGTCATCCTGGGAACTTTAAAACTAGACCAGCAGAATCAAGTCTGACACAAAAGAAAGATGGCCAATGATCTATGTGATGGAAATTGAGAAGGGGTTAAAAGGTCCCCTGTTCTCAAATTTTCAAGGTTACCTTAAAATCTATTCTCTACTTCTATTTATGTATCCTTCGTTTCCTCCCTCCCTCCTTCTTTATGTTCTCCCTTTTTTCTCTCCCTCTCTTCCTCCCTCCCTCCACCTTTCCTAACTTCCTCCTTCTTCTCCTCCTGCCTTTCTTTTTTCTTAACTCTCCTTCCTTTTTTCTTTTTTTCCTTTATTCCTTTCTCTCCTTTTCCCTTTCTTCTTCCTCCCTCTCTTCCTCAGGTGATAATCTCTAAGACTATAAACTGACACATAGTAGATATTTGTTGATTACTAATGTTAATTTATAGGTGAATTCGTTTTCTGCATCACTGTAAGAGGTTTTCAGAACTTTCTGACTCCAGGGAAATGATAGAGCCCGAAAGACAGAGAGAGAGCCAGAGGAAGGGAGGGAAGGAGGGAAGAAGAAAAGAAGGGAGGGAAGGAGAGAGAGAGAGAGAGAGAGAGAGAGAGAGAGAGAGAGAGAGAGAGCTGCATTGTTGACTCATTTTGTTATTGTTATCCACTAGGACTCTGAACACTTTTTTTGCCTCAGTCATACACAGAATGTCCTTAAAGAAAGGTGACATTTTAAGGCTCTTCCATCTCCATCCTCTGGTAACTCAATGGCTTTTATCTCTCCTGAATTTCAACTTGACATCCATTTTCTGTTTTCTTCTGATATCCAGTCTCACTGATTAAGGAAATTTTGGATTCTGTAGTCATTCTGCAGAATTCTGGAAACTCTCACTGCCTCCTCTCTCCTTCCCTTTATCTCTGTCCTAGCTGATCCTCCCTTACATATCTGGGGAAAGAGATGAGAGAGATATAGAAAGACACAGAGGGAGATGAAACAGATAGAGTAAAAAAGAAAGGGGGAGAGTATTGAAGGAAAGGAGAAAAGGGAAGGGGGATAGGTAGAGAAGAAATGGGAGAGAGAGAGAGAGAGAGAGAAAGAGAGAGAGAGAGAGAGAGGGAGAGAGAGAGAGAGAGAGAGAGAGAATTCCAGATTGATGCAGTCTGAATAATTAAAGGGCACCTCTCTTGTTCATCAGTCCAGGTGGACAAAGGAGACAGAGAATTACTGGGACCAGGACCCAGTGATAAAGAGCCAGTGTTCTCACCTTTGGTTTCTTGCAATTGTCCTTCTTTACTCTTAGCATCTCCACACTTCATTGCCACACTCATCCCTCCTTCATCTGGGGATGGGAGTGGGAGGGGGTGAGGGGGAGGGAAGAAGGCTACTCACTACACTGCCACATTTTTCTTAGCTGCCACTGTAGACCCTGGCATCTCAGTGCTGCTCAGGAGAGGGCTCTCAGGATGATTTGGTCCTTCCCTGTGTCATCTTACAGATGGGGAAACTGAAGCTCAGAGAGGGGAGATGTTTCGCCCAATATCCCATGAACAATTGCAAAACCTCGACCACATCAGCCACATTCATCCTTTCATTTCTTCGTTCAATTGACATTTTAAGGTATCTACCATAAGTAAAGCATTGTGCTAAGTGCCAAGGAAAAATGGGACACTCAGATAAGCCCCTGCCCTCCTGAGCTTCAGGCTTATCCCCCCAACCCTGACCCCTAATAAGACACTTGCCATATCACACAAATTTATTTAGTCATTTAGTATTTGCCTTAAAAATGCCAATGCAGTCCTATAAAATCAGATTCCTGAAATAATAAAAGATTTCCAAAGGCAGAGCCAAAGAACTGAGTAACTGGAGAGAAAAAAAAAATCTCATGATTCTTGCCTTTAATATTCTTTGCAAATTAAATTCAGTAATCTAGAAGCATAAATTCTGGAAAACTGGATCTTCGACAGCTCTAAGTGGTTGTGGGGGATTGGATAACTCAATTAACTGAGTCTCAGTTTACTTCTCTGTAAAATGGGGCCATAATCCCTTCCCTCCCTTCCTCCCTCCCTGGCTTGTCAGCTCAATAAGGTATTCAACAAGCATTTGTTGTCTTCAGAACATGTAATGTATGAGCAAGTGCTTGAAAAAATATAAAGCTATATAAATGCGAGGGACTTTTATTATCCCCAGCTCTGCTGCAATGCAGCAAGAACTTGGACCGTGTTTACTCCTTGGGAAAAAGACAAAGAGGCAGCTGTCACAGGCTGTTTCCCGGTTCTCTCCATTGCCTCGGATACTTGTCTCATGCAGACCTGGCCCTTGAAGGCATTAACCCTCAATAAACTGAAAGGTTCTTCTTCGTCAATCAATAAGTATATGAAATCAACAACCATGCCATAGAATTACAGGATATCCAAGAAGAATGGGAATTCAGGCTCTAGCCCAGCCTAGACCCATCCCCACCCCTTCCCAAAGAAGCCCTTTATAAACATCCCTATTTATAAAGAACTATGGACAACTCACTGACAAGCTCTGGGGACAAAAGAAAAACATAGAGAACTTCCAAGGTCAGAGAGTCTAATTCCTACTCAATCTGGAGTCCCCTCTATAACACAGCTAACCAATGGTCAAAAAGGCTCTGCTTGAAGACTTTCAGTGATGGGGAGCTCACTCTTACCCAAAATTTCAGTTTTAGACAGCTGTTGGGAAATTGTTGGGTTTTTCAAAAGACTAAATATACCTCTTTGTAACTTCTATCCATTACTTCCAGTTTTGTTTTGTTATTTTTATTACAATTTGAAAGGGGGATGGGGAAGAAACCTCCCCAAAAAAGAATTCTAAAAGTCATATATTTATAAATTTACAACTGAAAGGGACCTGAGGCCATCTATCACAATCCCTTCATTTTTCAGTGGAAGAAATTGAGACCAGGGGCTTCGTTGATAAAAATGAATGTCATTTCACTATGGCCCAGGATGATGGCAGTGGGAACAGTCCCGGATGGATACTGAGGAACCACATGACTCAATCAGAGACGTGGGCTCTCTGTACCATAGTTTCTTCATTTATAAAATGAGTCAGTTGGCTTAAATGATCTCTGAGGTTCCTGCTAATCCTAGAGGAAAAGCCAGAAACAGTTTTGGGAGCACAGCAGGTGCTCAATAAGTGCTTGCTGAAAAGAATTGAATTATAACTAGTATAACTGGGATGTGAAAGATACTGTGAAGAGAGAACCTACAAGATTTGGCAACAGATCAGATTTAGGAGGCAAGAGACAGGGAAGAATCAAAGATGACCCCAGAGCTTTGCAAACAACTGTGTCATATTTAGCTTGTGATCAACATGATTTTCCCCCCAACATGGTCAACCAAGTCCTGAGTCTGTGCAATTTGAATTTTGTATCTGAGAAGAACTATCATTACCTTTGCTGTGCCCTATCCTATCAATAACTTAAACTCTTGATAAGACAACTTATAGTATTAGCAGATTTATATCCCCAACAAAATGTAAGCTCCTTAAAGGCAGTAGCAGGTATCCTCCGTATCCTTCACAGTTACTGGCACAAAGTAAGTACCTAGTAAATATATGTTAGGTTAAATTGAATTGAGCCATCTTTGAGAGAGGCTATACTTTATCTAAATCATTGGATCAATGACTTAGACTTTTGGATTGATTTTACCAGCTGTTAAATAAAGCATTTTGTAAACATTGGAGAAAAGAATATGTCTTTCCAGATTAAAACCCCCTAAAATATCAAAGAACTATTACCGGTTTTGTTAATATTTGTTACTATTTCTTAATATTAGTTACTATGATGAAGAATAGCAGTTGTTATTACAGGTAATATGGTACCATGTAAATAATGCTGGATTTGGAGTCAAAGGTTCTGGATTCAAATCTTATGTCCTTCATCTACTAGTTCTGTGAAGCTGGACAAGTTCCTTAAACTCTCTAGGACTTGATTTTCTAATCTGTAAAATGAGGCAGTTAGATAATGTAAACCCTGAGGTCCCTTCCAGATCAAAATCTGTAAGTGAATGGAGTCCAGGAGGTGTACAGCAAAGACAATGAAATAAGTTAATTTTTTCTCCCAGGACTTCTTAGTTTCTTCATATGTAAAATAAGTGGGTTGGAAGAAAGCTAAGCCTGGGGTCAGGAAGACCCCAGTTCAGATCCTGTCTCAGAAAATTATTAGCAGTGTGATCCTGGGAAAGTCATTTAATTTTTTGTCTGCCTCTCTTTCATCATCTGTAAAATGGGATAATAAATTTAGCACTGACCTCCAAGGTTTGTTGTGAGGATCAAATAAGACAATATTTCTAAAGCATTTAGTATACTGCCTGGCTCATAATAGATGTTTAATAATGCTTCTTTCTTTCCACCTTTCTTTTGTTGGACTCTGAGTCCCTTCCAGTTCCACAACTATATCTAACCCCCCTTTTAGTAGATAGATAGAGATAGGAGACTCATTTTAGTGATGAGTGAAGGTCTACAGGTATGGAATACATGATCTTTGTAGTCAGTTTACCAATTAGGTTTGAATCAAATCTTCCTTTGTTACAAGAGAGAACTTGTATATATTTTTAAATATTTATGATTTTTTAAAGAGATAAATAAAAACTAATGAAAAGAGAAGTAAAAACATTACCATCAGTACTTGGGGATGACCATGAGTCTTCCTCTTGTCCCAACTCCCTCCAAAATACCCCTGGGTTCTTCCACGGGAAAGTATTTTTAGGACTTGATGACATTTATCTCCATCATCCCTTTCCTAGAATATGCTTCCAGGAGGCCACTGATGAAATACTGGTCTTAAATGATATCATGTAACCATCCATAAATTTTGGATCTCTCCAGAGCAGTTAGTTCCTCTGCCTGTAATTAAGGCTTTGAAAGTCAAATGATTTACAGGCTCATTTTTAATTACTGCTTGGTGAACTTTCCTGCATTAGGATTGTCACAACTTTCCTTAAGGATTCATCTCAAGCCAGGCAATACAGTGGGAAACTATTAACTCCTACTTTGGTTGGGCAATTATCTGCATTACAAGGTTTAGGCAATTAGCTGTTTAAGATGTCATTATATTTTGCCATCTGGTACACAGGAGTTTATGCAGATCAACAGGCACGTGCTAGAGTGGCTTTCTCTCTCTGACTCCCATTCTCAACCCAAGTCATCACTCTAATGAGACAAAGTCACAGTGCCCAGCACAGCTTAGTCACAGGTGTATACTGTCAAGCTTCATTTTCACTGAAGACCCACATTTAGCCATTTTAAAGTATTCTACACAAAAGGGACAGGATGTAATTAGTTCTTAACAATCTAATAATAGGAACAATGTTCCTATAGTAAAGTGATGGAGGAGCGGTCACGTTCTCAATTAGGAAGGATCCTACTCTTGATCTACTGGAGGATTTCTCCCAGGGCCATGACACTCTCTCTACTGGGGAAAGAGATTTCCACTCTCTATAAGATTGGAAGGACATATGATTTTGGCTGAAGTGGGGACTCCTAGTGTAGAAATTCCCTCCCTTTGCCCACACTGCAACCCACTTCTTGGATTCCTAGATGGGTCCTGGAGAGTTTCAAGAGGGGGAATTATTTCCCTAGACTCACACAACTAGCAAGCATCAGAGGTGAGATCTGAATGTAGGTCACACACTGTACTCTAGCTCTTTTCCGTGCCTTTGCAGTCTGCCCCCAATCTGCCTTGGCTTTCCTTGTCATTTCTGACTCTTAAGAGTTCCTAGTTTCTTCCTTGCATTCAGATCAAGTGAAATTATTTACATAAAGCCATTCCTGCTTCTCTCAGGAGCTAGTCCCTTCTTCCTGAATTTTCTTAGATGTACTTTATAGATTTTATAGACACCCATATGTTAGAATTCAAGTTCATTGATGCTGAGTGAAATGAGCAAAACCAGGAGATCATTATACATGGCAACAACAAGACTATATGATGATCAATTCTGACGGACATGGCTCTCTTCAACAATGAAATGTTTCAAACCACTTCCAATTGTTCACTGAAGAAAGCCATATACACCCAGAGAGAGGGATATGAAATGTGGACAACATAACATTTTCATGCTCTCTATTGATGTTTGCTTGTATTTTTTTTCTTGTAGATACAATTTTTCTTGCACAACAAAATAGGCGTGGAAATATGTATACATATATTCGACTTGTCAAGTATTTTAATATAATTAACATGTAGTGAACTTCCTGCCATCTAGGGGAGGGGTGGGGAGTAGGGGGAGGAATTTGTAATGGAAAGCTTTGTAAGGGTCAATGTTGAAGAATTACCCATACATATGTTTTGTAAATAAAAAGCTTTAATAAAGTAAAAAAAAAATTTTTTAAAGAATTCAAGTTAATAAGCCAGATTCTTCTTTTTTTTTTTTTTTTTTTTTT
>JAJPUD010013936.1:0-10683 GCA_023553655.1 Myrmecobius fasciatus | reverse complement strand
TTTTTTTTTTTTTTGCTTTTTGCTGAGGCAATTGGGGTTAAGTGACTTGCCCAGGGTCACACAGCTAGGGAATGTTAAGTGTCTGAGACCAGATTTGAACTCAGGTCCTCCTGACATCAGGGCTGGTGCTCTAACCACTGTGCCACCTAGCTGCCCACAGATTCTTCATTTTTTAAAAATAATTTTGTATCTAATACAGTGCCTGCTACATAGAAGGAGCTTAGGTTAAATGTTAAGAAATATTGACTGAAAAATCAGTTCAACCCCAATAATAAGAGCAATGACAGTTTTAGGACCAGTGACTTCATCATGAGAGGAATAGGGGACTTCCTCCCCTAATATAATTCATAGTGTCCTGGAGTTTCCTGGAGCACAGAAAAATAGATGACTTTCGTTGGATCAGATAGCCAGTTTCATCTAAGGCAAGGCATGAACCTTTCAATTTTGACTACCCCAAAGGTGTCAAAGATGCTGTATGTCAACCAACAACATTCAGAACTGATGCCTGAAACCAGATTAAAATGTAACTGGGAAATTTAATGAAATCAAATTAATTTAACAAAATAAAGAAAAATATAATAAAACATAGATAATGTTAAGATGTGGTTTTCTAAGTCGATAGGATGCCTTTAAGGATCCTTAGGTAAAATTTAAGTCTCTGCTTGAGTTGGCTATGACTGAACAATGACAGTTGCTTTTAATTCAGGGCTGTTATCAGTTGCTTTACATTAAGTTATCTTAGATGATCTCTGTGTCTTATACGGTGGAAATAAGGGGCTGTGGAGAACCTGAACTCCAATTAGGGTTCTGCAACTTTCTATGTGATCCTGAAATACTCAGGTCAGGTCCCCTCCTGGGACACTTTGGACCTCATATGGCCTCTGAGGTCCGGTCCAGTTCCAGATCTTGTTATCAACAATGCAGGGGAGGTAAATGTCAGAATCGTCCCTGTGGTACAAAGGAGGAAAAGAGGTGAAGGGTTTGGTCCAAGCATTATTAGGCTCCGGAGGCCAATTTTCAGTAATCCTCAGGTTGGAAGGATTTACCCCAAGGAGACATGAAGTCCCCCGGAGTGTGGAGGAGGGGTGCTTTAAGCCCCTACCCTCCCTCTTTCCTGAATGGCTTTTCTTTTCATTGACATCTCAACAATAGACTCTCTACCAGGGACCTCGAATTTCCTCTAGCTCCCAAGTTCAAGGCGGTAGGACATTAAAACGGCGCCCTCTAGTGTCCAATCTTGTTCCACGGGTAAAAGGGGAGGCGCGGGTGGAGACGGTCACAGAGGACTGAGCTCTCTGAGTTCCCCCAGCCCAGAGAAGTGGGATTTTCCAGGTGTCTCTAGCTGGCCTTCCCCAGCGGTGTGGAAGTCAGTCAGGGAACACACACCGAGCCCTGGAAAAGTGGCTCCCAAGAGAGAGCCTTCCTACCTGGAACCCTCCTTTGAGAAGCCCGGGTGCTGTCGGGAGAGGTAAAGAGTTCCCATCACTAGGGGTCTTCCAGGGAAGCGGATCCCCTCTTGTCTGAGCCCTTGGAAAGGTAGGGATCGGATGGGCCTAGAGGCCGCCTCCAGCTCTGAGGCAGATTCTGAGCCCCTGCAGAAGACATACAGGGGTTCCCTAAGCTCAGAGGAGTCACACTTAAGAGGCTAAGTCCCTTCCCCGCTTTGTTGACCGCATCTAAGCCGGTGGAGCCCCGCCAGGACACTTCCCGTACGCTGGACCGGGTTAGGGCCGAAGGGAGCAGATCCCAGTTGGGGATCTCTCCTGCTCTCTCCGAGAAAGAAATGAAGAGATCCAGAGGGCGGAGGTTGAGAGCAGTCTGACTTTCCCAAGTGGGAAAGGAGACACAGACACAGACACAGACACAGACACAGACACAGACCTATATGCAGAGACGCAGTCGCCCAGACCTACGATCTCAGACTTACAACTGTAAGGGATTTCAGATGTCACCCTGTCCAACCTTTTAGTTTGACAGATAAGGAAATTGAGGCTGCAAACACACAAGCACAGAAGGAAGTTTCAACAGACAAGGAGACATCATCTCTCTGCCTCTGTCTCTGCACACACACACACACACACACACACACACACACACACACACCTGCCCCTTTCCCCATCCCCAGCACTTGGACAATTTGACTGAAATTTGGGGGGCGGGGGCAACTTTGGGGAGAGGCCTCGGTAGGCTGTGGCGCGCGCACACGAACGACTTTGTTTTATGGTGGGCCGAGGCGTTGGGGCCGTGGGGGGATCAGCCCCACAGCTCAGCCCGGGCTGAAATGTGACCTGACTAACGGCCGGGCCGCCCGGTTTCCTCAGGGAAGTTCAGAGGGGCTGCAGTTGAACTTGAGACAAGCCCGGCCCCTTTCCCAGGGGAACGTTCCATTCCTCACTCGCCCCTCCCCCTTCTCCTTTTCCTTCCTCCCTCACCAACTCTCCCCTCCCTCCCCTCCTCCTCCCACTTACGGCTTCACCCTCAAGTCCTCCAGCCTTCTTCTCCCTTCCCCCCTCCTCCTCCGCTGCTTAAACTGAAACACCCCCTTAGGCGCGCGCACACCGGCTCCCTCCCCCACTCTGCCTTCCCCCTGTTGTTCGGTCATTTTCCAGTTGAATCTAGGTCTACGTGAACTTGGGGTTTTCTTAGCAAAGGCCATTTCCTTCTCAAGTTCATTTTACAGATGAGGAAACTGAGGCAAACAAGGTGCAGTGACTTGCCCAGGATCACGTTAATAAATGTCTGAGGCCAGATTTGAACTGAGAAAAATAAGTCATTCTGACTTCAGGACACCTGCGCGCTCCCCCCCCCCCCCAACTCCTGCCCTAATTCTGGTGAATATTCGGGTGTCCCAAGGAAATATCTGAGAGACCCAGGTTTTGCCCCAAAGCTATCAGGTGGGGTGACTCCCTAAGAACCAGGTCCCCTGACTCTACCTACGGGTGATTCCATCTCAGACCAGGCTGGAGGCCCTTAGGCCAGACACTCTTGTACTTAGGAAGGGGGAAGGTTTAGGAGGCTGCAAGAAGTGTGCAAGGGAGTGCTCCTTCTTCCTTCCCTTTGTCCTGTGGATTAGTGCTGCTTCCTGCTGCTTTTATATTTGGGCCCCAACATAATAGACTTGGAAGGGACTCATTTTGTGGAAAAGGAAAACTACATCCCTGAGAGATTCAGGGATTTCTGGAAAGTCCCCCAGGAATTAATGGCAGACACCTTGAACCCAGGCTTCTGCCTGCAAACTCAGCTCTTTCCACTTCAGGTAAAGTAAGGGGCCCACCTGAGGTAGAGAGAGGACACAAGCGAATCCAAACTGGGTTTAGACTCCTTTTCAAGAGGAAAGCAACGAAGGTCCATTAGTTGACTTTTCATTCATGTCTTTGTTCATTTGCTCTTGCATTCATCTTGTGTTTGCTGAGCTCTCATGGGCCAAGTCCTAGAGGCAGCTGATAAAGGTAGCAAAAACCCCACTAGACTGGGAATCAGAAACCCCCTGCTCACCCATGTGACCCTGGACATTCAGCTCTTTCAGGCTCAGTTTCCTCGTCTGTAAATTAGAATAACTTCCACACATCTGCTTCAAAGAGTGATTGGTGGAAAGAGCTTTAGAACTAAAGCTTTAAGTCTTTCTAAATGTGAGCTGTTATTATGGTTAGTCATTTAGAGGGGTCATAAAATTATGGAAAGAGATTGATTCCTGCCTGGATTAGAATCCCCTATTTACTAGCCCTTAGCTGACCTGGCGGTGGAGCTTCTGTGGGCCTCAACTTCCTGCTTTGTAGAATAAAGACTTTAGATTAAGTGGCTCTGGAATCAATTTGGGTTCTAGATCGGTGGACCTCTGAACCACCCATAAAGGGTGGGATCAATGGGCACCTCCCAGATTCCAATAAAATGAATACATATGAAAGGACTGATTGGACTTCAGATGTGACAAAGAATAAGATTAAAGGCCAAGAGAAGGGTACAGCCTTGCCAAGAAACGGATGGAAGGGCTGCCAGGTTGGGAGGCAGATGATGGAGAGCTGAATCCCAGCTCTGCCATCTTTGTTACCTTAGGTAAGTCACCCCTGAATCTCTGTGAGCTAGGTTTGATGACTGCAGTTGGAGTCTTCTGGAAGGTATGTGTGTGTGTGACAGTGACAGTGACAGTGACAGACACAGAGACAGAAACAGAGAAAAAATGGAGGGAGATGGGGGAAAAGAGGAGAGACGGGGGAAAGAGAGAGGAGGAGAAAGAGAAGAGAAGAAAGGAGAAGAAGAAAGGAGGAGGAGGAATAAGAGGAAGAGGAAAAGGAGGAGAAATAATGAGAAGGGAAAAGGAGAGGAGGAAAAGGAGGAGAGGACCAAGAGGTTGAACGTGAGCCCAAAGGACAGTGGGGGACAGGGGAAATCTATATTGATTCGGCCCCAGAAGAGCCCGGTCCAGGTTCCAGCTCAATTACTTCTTAGTTCCACAGCCTTGGACAAATTCTTAACCCTTTCCTCTCCTGTGAAATGAGGAGGCTGAGCTGGCGGAGAGGGGACACTTCATGTCCCTTCCAGTTAAAGGCCCATGTTTTGACTAGAAGGAAGGGCTTGGGGGCAGTGGAAGAAATAGCATTGCCTAATCTGTGGAGCCAGCACTGTACAGAGCCTGATTTGGGAGACGAGGCAAGATGGACCTGCCCTAGAGAGCAGAGATCTTAGGGAGCAGGCAAGAAAAGGCAGTTTGGAGAGAGCCTTAAAGGTCAAGATGGGGCGTTTGGGCTCAGTCCTATAGACAGGGCCTTGTTTCAGCTGCTCGTCCAATCAGCCCGGGGAGTTCCCGAGTTCCTAGCAGCCACATCTGGGGACTTCTCAGAGGAAGCTGTGGTTATGGCAAACAGGCTTAATTGGGGTCAGTCCCATCACCTCCAGCCTCTCTCTACATCAGAACAGGGCCTGAGGTTCTCAGGTGTGAAAAGCCAACCAGAAAGCTCCAGCAACTGGCAGCTGCTTCCCAGACATTGACTGTGACTCCCTGGCTCCCCAAAATTGAATTACTGAGCCGTCGGCCCACGGAGGGGGTCCTCCTAGGCCAATAACTCCTTGTATGGGGTTTTCAGGCCCCTGCCAGGGTGACTGCTAAAGCTTTGGCTGCTACCATCATCAGGAGCTTAGCTCTCTGTCATAATCCAGCCCCTCTTTTTTTTGCCTGAGCTGGGGTTGCTCCGGCCGGCCCCTTGACTCCCACCGGTCTTGGGGGGGGGGTGCCCACATTCCAAAGCCTCCTCCAGATGTCAGAGACTCTTTGGAGAGTCTTGATTTTATATTAGAGTAGATAATAGGTAATTAAAGAGGCCTGCAAAGTTTTCTGGGGCCTAGAGGGCTGGCTTGTCAAGTCTACCATTAGCTACTAAACCCTGGGCTGGGGTAAAACAGCTTTTTTTGACTGAGGAGAAATCACTGTGTTCTCCAGATGCTTCTAGGGGTGCTCTTTATATTACAATCAGCCAAAAAAACTGACATTTATACAACTCTGTATTTGCAACATGCTTTACAGTTGGTCTTCACAACAACCTTGTGCAGTTGGGGCAGCTCATTGGTGTAATGGATAGAGCCCCAGCCCTGAAGTCAGAAGGACCTGAGTTCAAATCTGGTCTCAGACATTTAACACTTCCTAGCTGTGTGACCCTGGGCAACTCACTCTACCCCAATTGCCTCAGGAAAAAAAAAAAAAGTCTTTGTGAGGAAAGGTACAAAAAAAGGGAATAAGCATTTATTAAGTGCCTACTGTATGCCAGGAACTTTCCAAATATTATCCCATTTGATTTGCACAATGACCCCATGAGGTAGTTGCTGTAATTATCCCTATTTTACAGTTCAGGAACCTGAGGCAGAAAGACTCACCCAGAGACATATAGCTAGCTACCTAATGCTAGATTTGAGCTTCCTGATTCCACAGCCCCACCAGCTGTCTGCTCTTATTATCATTACATTTGATAGATAAGGAAATGAAGGCTTACTCATTTTAGATGACCCAGGATCAGAGAGCTAATTAAGTGTCAGAAAAGAATTGAACTCAGGCCCTTCCAGTCAAGTAGTATTTCTTATTAACAACAAACAAATCCCCTTTTCTTTTAATTTGGGGCTTTTCTAAATACTCATTATCTTTTAAGCCTCACAACCATATTATAAGTACTAGCATCCCCATTTTAAAGATGAGGAAATCGAGACCCAAAGAATTATAATTCTTTGCCCAAGCTCACTTAGTTAAGGACAAGATTCTAATGGAGGTCTTCCCAACCCCAAATCTTCTGTGCCATACACACATACACACACACACACACACACACACACACCCCTGAACTTAGCATGGTACGTAGGTCCTTAATAAACAATTGTTGGTTGATTGAATGACTGATGGGGTAGGTAGAGCCATGTGAGTAGCTCAGCTATTGTAAAGAGGCTATTGACTTTGTAACTGTAAGAAATGGAACCAGAGACCACAATTTCCCAGTGTTCCAATCACCCTGTCCCCATCCTCGCCCCTCGGCATTATGAGATTTCATAATGCAGTTGAAGATGATGATGGCATGAATGACAAACTGAAATTCTTGCAAACAGGTTTCAGTAAGTGGACCAGGTAAACATGGGACTCACAGGTCAGCGGACTAGCTAAAATGTAGCATACGTAGCCAGGTGCTAGCTTCAGAGAACCAGGTAATGAAGAAGCTTGGGGGTAAGGAGAGAGAGGTGGAACCAGATGGCCAGAAGCTTTGATTAAGAATTTAGAAGTTAGGGGCAGCTAGGTGGTACAGTGGGTAGAGCACCAGCCCTGAAGTCAGGAGGACCTGAGTTCAAATCTGATCTCAGACACTTAACGTCCTGTGTGACCCTGAGCAAGTCACTTACCCCAATTGCCTCAGGGAAAAAAAAAGAATTTAGAAGTTAGATTCCCTGACTTTCTCTGTCCACTGCAGCCCCCTCCAATGGCTGAGCCCCAGCATCTGACTCCAAGCCTGCACTCCAAATGCCTACTCTAGGGCCCCTAGGCTTCTTATTGGTGAGCATGTGCTATCTCCTTACCAGCTCCAATCCCACCTCTCCTCTCTCTAGCTAGTCCCATCCTGCTGCATGAATACCCAGCCACCCCGTCACCCTTATCCCCTGCCTAATCTGGCTCTGCAAGCAGTAATCAAATCAGCATCAACAAAACTCTCTCTTATCTGAGTTCTTTCCCACTTTGAAAGAGAAGTTCCTTGAACCAGGGACTATCTGCTGCTATTTGTTTTCCTGGACGCACTGAATGAGGCTGGATTTAACAGGACCTGGGTTCAAATGCAGCCTCATTACTAAATGTGTGATCCTCAGCTGTAAAATGGAGATGGGATGATAATAGCACATTTCACAAGGCTAAATAAGGGAGGGCCAAATAAAATAATATTTGTAAAGCACTTAGCATAGTAATTAGCACATAATAGGTGCTTTATAAATACACATTTAGCACAGCCTTAGCACAGGACTTACCAACTACTTAATAAATATTTCTCATTGACTCATTCATCATTTCATTCATTATTTCTGTTTCCAGCACTTAGCAAAAGGCCATGTACCATCTTTTTTTTTTCTTTTTTACTATATCCATGATTTCATTCTTGTGAAGAACTCCTATTAAGGAACTCTCCACCTGATGCAAGCAGCCTGTAATGTCACTCACAGAGAACTGCCTGAGCCACTCACTAAGAGGGCCAGTGTGTGGGAAGCAGAACTTGAGCCGCATCTTCCTGATTTTAAGACCAGCCCTCTGAGAAAGCTAGTAATGGATAGAGCGCTGGCCCTAAAGACAGGAGGAACTGAGTTCAAATCCAACCTCAGATACTTACTAGTTACATGATCAAGTTATTTAACTCCAATTGCCTACCAAAATAAAAAAAAAAAACAAATAAAACCAGCCCTCTCTCCACTCACCATGATGCTTCTTTCTCTTCCACATAGTAGAGTTTTAATAAATATTTCTAGAATTGAATTCTGCCAGTTATTCAATGGATCCTACAAGCTCTGTGTTAGCCACTGGGAATGCAAAGACAAAAATGGCATAGCTCTTGTCTTCAGAGAACTGCTATTCTACAGGGAAGGAATATATAATATTCATATATGGATATATATAATATATGACTATATAAAAATAAATACATATTAATGGGGAAGAGTGGTCACTAGTGTCTAAGGGAATCAGGAAAGACCTGATCCAGGAGAAAGTAGTACCAAAGAGCTGAGCTTTGGAAGAAATGAGGATTTATTTGTTTGTTTGAATCAGACTTCTAAGATCAGGAATTCTATCTTAAACTTTGTTCATAGCAACAAGCAAAATATGCTACATGTAGCCTTTTTTCACAAATGGTGGGTTTTGTTACTCATCCCCTCCAAAATGTAGACCTCCCTAATTACCCACCTGTTCCTCAACTTGAGTCTGGTGCTAAAGGCCAGTTCCTTCATCAGCTAAGCTCCAAGTATTTGTTTCTATTATAGTGAAATTTTCTTATTGAGAATATATAGCTAGAAATCATACGGCCAGTCTTTGGAGACTGGAAGTAAAAACAGAATTGATACCTACCCTCCATCGTAAACTCACAAGTACTTCCTCCAAGGTAGAATTTCGTTGCCATCTTCTACAGGAAGTCTCTCCATATCTTTTAAGTTATTGCTGATTTTTCCCTCCTCAGATCATCTGGCATTTATTTATCATTTACTTTTTATTATGCATGCACTTCTATTCCCCAATACAAGGTAAAGTCCTTGAGGGGAAGACCCATTTTTTCCTTTTATGTTTGTAATAAACTTCTAGCACAGAGCCTGGCACTTAGTAGATTCTTGTGGGATTGAAAAGAATGGACATTAATTGAATGCAGTAGAGCAGGGTTCTTAACCTGGTGTCAATCAGTCAATAAACAGTTTTTAAGCAGCTAGGTGGGGAAAATGGCTGGATCACTGGGCTTGGAATCAGGAAAACTCATCTTCATATGAACTCAAATCAGGCCTCTGACACTTATTAGCTGTGTGACCCTGGGCTAGTCAGTTCAGCCTGTTTGCCTCAGTTTCCTCATCTGTCAAATGAGTTGCAGAAGGAAATGGCCAATCATTCTAGTATCTTTGCCCAAGAAAATCCCCAAATGGGGTCATAGAGAGGCAAATTGAAATGACTGAATAATCATGTGCCAGACTTATACTTAAGTGTTGGAGTTATAAAGAAAGGCAAAAAAAAAAAAAAAAAAAAAGACATCTGCTTCATAGATCTCAGATGGCCCATGAACTTGAATGGGGAAAAATTATATTTATTGTGATTTATTTGAACATAAATATTTTATTTATTATTATTATTTTGGTTAACTTATAACTGAAATGTATTCCTTCCTTCCATTATGAATGTAGGTAATTTAACATTATTCTGAGAAGGGATCTAGAGCTTGACAAAGGCGTCTATACACACAAAAAAGTTAAGAGCCCCTATACAGGGGAAAGAAGTGGATTTCATTTCCAAATTTTCATGCAGTTCATAGTCCAAACCCTTTGCCCATCTATAAAAAGAGGGAGTTGAACGAGAGACTCTCTGAGCTCCAGAATGATTCTAATGCTCAGAGATGGAGAGACAGAGCTACTAGAATGAGGAGAGAGGGAGAGGAAGTAGGGAAAAGAACTCAAGAGTCCCAGTGAAAATTCACCATCTCCCATGGGTAGAAGAATTGTCTGTTTCTCCCTTGCCTGTCTTCCCTAATGGGAAATAGGTTTGGAGGACCCTCTGAATTAAAAAAAATAAAATAAAATAATGATCAACCTGCCCTACCCTCCCACTTCATAGTCATTCAGCTCTAAATCCTTTCAGAAACTCAATACTCCCAGATTTTTCCAGGCTCCAATTAGATAATGTATGTAAATCACTTAGAAGCTCTAAGATATTGTGATTTCTTTCACTACTTTTGTTACTACATTTTTTGAAGTAAAAACCAACACTGAACATCAAAACAAGCAACGAGATTGGCTTAGTTACTATTTACCCTTAAAGTCATTTTTTTCCATGTATAAAAGAGCACACAATTGCTCAGTCATTTCCTCTAAGGGGGAAGGTTTCTCAACAAAGGGTCCATGAACTTGTTTTTTATTTAATGTTTTGTAAATGATGTTTCAACAAAATGGGTTTCCTTTAGGATCCTATGTATTTTACTTAATTCAATTAAAATACAATTCGGAGAAAGAGTCCATAGGCTTTCCCAGATGGCTAGAGCAGTCCACAACACACAAAAAATGAAGAAGCCCTGCCCTAAAGCATCTTCAGTATTCTTTCTCTGTCCATTCTATTCACTTTTTCTCCACAAAGTGAGTATATATCCTTCACTCTTCTAGCTCTGCTTCCCTTCCCCTATCTCCCTCCACAGATAATCTTTCAAAAAAGTCTTTCCAAATTTCTTTGTGTTGTTGAGCCCTAATAGAAGTGAAATAGAAAATAATTGAAAAGCTAGTAGGTAGAGGTCCTTAAAATCAACGACAGTTTCCTAATTTATCAATTCTTTAAGACCATGAAAAATGTCTGAGAGACATCTATAGCTCACTCTGAAAAAAACTCCCTTGGAAAAAGTCGAACCAGCTTCAAGCCCCAAAAATCCATTGCTAAATTTTCAGAGGGACCATGTATACCTTAGATATTGACAAACACTATAAGACAGGGCTTGC